>JAYKAV010002607.1:640460-658913 GCA_035582835.1 Phoebastria nigripes | reverse complement strand
TCTCTTATGACAGTGGCCAGATTGCGTTCTAGCTGGGCTTTTGCCTTTCTGATTTCCTCTCTACATGACCTGACGAGATCCCTGTACTCTTCTTGAGTTGCCTGCCCCTTCTTCCAAGAGTGGTAAACGCTCCTTTTTTTCCTGAGTCGCAGCAAGAGCTCCCGGTTCAGCCAGGCCAGTCGTCTTCCCCGCCAGTTCTTCTTTCGGCACATGGGGACAGCCTGCTCCTGCGCCTTTAAGACTTCCTTCCTGAAGAATGTCCAGATTTCCTGGACCCCTTTGCCCTTCAGGACTGTCTGCCAAGGGACTCTCTCGACCAGTGTCCTGAACAGGCCGAAGTCTGCCCTCCGGAAGTCCATGGTAGTGGTTTTGCTGGCCCGCCTCCTTACTTCTCCAAGACTCGAGAATTCTATTATTTCATGGTCGCTAAGCCCAAGACGGCTTCCGACCACCACATCTCCCACCAGTCCTTCTCTGTTTGTAAACAGAGAACTTGCATGTTGACAAGTCCTGCTGTTTTGTATTAAAGGAGGGGTTTGTTATATGTCTTTGTGTATAAACAAAATTTACAAGTCAAAGAAAGATTTTAGGTGAATATGTTTTGTAGGAATTTGGCCCCAGAATGAGATGCCTCCATTTCCAATTGTGTGCGCAGAGTCCAGTATCTCAGAGCAGAGTCAAGAAATTGCAGGCTGAACTGAGCCAGCGGGAAACACCCAACAAAGAACTGTGTCAACACCTCTCTGTCTTTCTTTGATTTTTGAGTTAGGCATCTCACCCTACTGGGATCCAAATCCCAGTATCCTCTGCTGACGATACATGGGTACTTAAATCAGGTTTCACTTTTTTTATTTTAAAGAGGAAATACTTATTACATATATAGTTTGGTTACAATTCCCACTCAAATTGGATATCAGGGCTTTTTTCTTCCCCCAACTTGGGGGAATTCAAGCCCCCAAAGGCTGGAAAAGCCACAACCAGCAGCTTAGCATGGAAGCTGAATGATGCACCTGTGTTCTTCAAGGAGCTTCTCCAGCGTAGCGAAGAATTCAGATCTCATACGGCCAAAGAATGAGCCCCCCCTGCCCGAAGTCAGACGCTGTAATCCTGTGATTATTTCTTGGAGTGTCTAGTCTTGTGGAGGTCACAGGCACAATGTTAAAATGCCCACTGGACTCTTAATCTTGTGGCCGATTTAGGAAAGGGAGTGTCCAGTTTCTGGATCCTAAGCAGACAGAGCCCAGGCTGTTCAAACTGAGCCAGTTCTGAACATGACTGCTTCGAACTGCTGGGCAATAGTAGAATATGTGTTTTTTATTCAGTTTTTGGATGCAGACACATCACTCCTGTCTAAATGCTCTGTTTGGTGCTTGTCTTTTTTTGGTGTTCATTAGAGACAAATTATCAGTATACAGGATTGATACATACATATATATATGGATGTCTGTGTGTGTGTGTGTGTTTGCATGTTTGTGCATCTGCACATGCATGCATGTCTACATAGCATAACTCCTGGTATTTACTTTACTGTGAGGTAATGCAAAACGTTCCTTTTAAGCAGCTCTTTTCTTGCTGGAAACCTTTCAATCAATTTAGCCACAGAAGTGGGTGGTGTTTGCATGGACGAGATTAAGAAAAAGCACAGCAGAAAAGCATTGAATAAATGTGGTTTTGGACAGCCTTTGACTATGGGACTCATATGGTACCTTAACCTGTATCAAAGCTGCTCCTACCAGTTGCACAGTAGGTTCCCCATGATAGGCTCTGGACTGAGTACAGCTCGGATGTTCGTTTTCACATGTATTGTTACTACATGATTCATTGAAATGTTCCTTTTCTTTGGAAACAGTTCAGAGAGTCTCGTACACTGACATGTTTATGAAAGTCCATTTAAAGGAGCATCTTTTTTGATTGTTGCATGTTGTTATCTTTTGTATGTGAACTCATTTTTCAAGCTACGCTATCTTTTGCATTCGTACATAAAAGCTTCATTAGCACTTAAATAAAAAGTTCATGTTTAAGATTGTAATTAAATAGATAAATCCTATTTTATCAATTAGTATAAAACAGCAATTTAAAAATCAGAGCAGATACTGAAGGTGTAACCAGTGATTTCTCCTATCTCCAAAACATATTTATCATTGCTAAGGATGAAAACTGATGTCTCTCTCCTTTCTCTAGGAGGGAAACACAGTTGTAGTTTGTACAGTACACAGAAATTTTATGGAAATAAACAGAATCCAGATCAAAGAAAGGAAACCATTTTACTTCTTTTAAAGCCTGTTTCTACATGAGTACATTTTATAAAGAATTATTTTTCAATACATTGAGGAAGGGAGAAAGAATTTGTTATTTCACTTAGTAGGTATTGTATCCTCTCCTTCTTCTGACAGCAAATGAAGAATCACATTCCCTTCTTTTGACCTTTATAAATATCATTGTGTCCTTGGAGTAAAGAGATATTTAGGAATGCCCACTCAGTTACTTATGTTGTACTCAGTTAATATAGGCGTCTCAGTCAAAGCTCGCAATTCTTGAATTCCTTTTTAAGAATGAATATATTTTTCTCAAAATGATATAATTTTTGTACAAACAGAATAGGTGTTCATATATGAAACTAAAATTCCAAAACCACTCCCCTTGTAGTTATAAATCTTAAAAACTGAGATTGAAAGACAATAAGCATGTTTCTAGATGAAGATACAAGGAAGTTTTCTAGGTGTAGTGCTAGCTGACTTTTTTTGAGAACCTTCCAGTAACTAACTCGTAACTGTTAGCTCACTTTTGACTCCATAGATTTCTAGGAGGACATTCAGAGTATGCACTTTCAGTGTTACCAACTTTATATTAAATAGATATCACTTCTACATCTTTTTATAGAGATGTGATAGCAAATCATAATGCACAAGCTTTGCTTCACTTGTTCTTTGCATTTTACTTCGTCCAGGTATACATAACATTGAGATTAATTGTTGTCAATACTCTTACACATAATGACTTAAAAAATAACTTACTGATTTGAGTTTATTTGAAAATGCGTATATTTTAATTCTAAACTTGTAAGTATATTCTGTTAATGTTTGAGTCTCTTGGGTAAGTAGTATAATTAGGTTTACATTATTTTAATGAACTCTAATATGTTATTTCATCTGTAATTGGAGGCCAATGGAAAACTGGCAGAACTATTTGTTTAAATCAATATTAAAATTAGGAGGCTGTTGATCTGTATCAGAGGAATGGCTGGGTTCCAGCAGAAGTTTCTGGTAACATTGGGGCAGGACATAATTTTTGTGTTACTTAGGTTTTTCTGAGAAGAATGTATGAAGTGAATAACAAGAATCTGTGTATGACTAACCAAAAGGAGTTTAGTTCACAGTCATCTGAGAAAGCAAAAGCTGGCTGACATTCCCAGTTCTCCTTTGCTTTCCATTTAGAATGAGTTTTCTGCTTTGGTCTCAAGAAAACCTTGGAGCAGAATACCGTAAGAGATGAGTCAGTGTTTTACTGCCTGTCCTGATCTTTTAGTAGAGACTAGCTGGCACTTCCCTTCACGACGATGAATCCAATAGATTCACACACAGGCAGCCGTGGCAGTGTAATACGTATTAGTTAAAATTAAGTCAACATTTGTCCAACTTTCAATCCTTTGGCAATGCGTTTATGATGTGTTGGTAGACCATATGCTAAGAGGGCACCTGCAAGTGATAAATGCAGATTATTCAGTACACTTGCTGCAAAGATATATTAATAATGAATGCATTTTTTATGCCTGTTTGTGAGAATTAACATTTCAAATTCCATTCTGTTTTCCCTTTCCTTTTCATAGTTTAAATTAAAACAGCAAAAAGAAAAAATTGTAAAAGGAAAGAAACAGCTTTTTAAAATTACAATCAATAGGTGATTGCTAGACTAAATGTTTACAATATTCTAGAATATGTGGGCTAGATCCTGAAATATTTTCCATTGCCTCATTTCTGTCTTTTTAGGAAGGACTGAGAGCAAAGTTGTTCCTGAAGTAAGTTTGGTTTAGCCAGTATACTCAGAGTAGAGCTTAACAGTTTTGCGCATTTGCTACCTGCAAAAGACTGTACGCCGTGTATCAGTTTTAGCTGGTGTATATATGGGTTTAACCTTGTACATACTGCTTTAAATTACATAGTGCGTTTCAGATGAAAGCTGCAGTGCTGCAAATAAATCAGATAAAAAAATTCAAACAAGAGGGCAGCCTGAAGGGTCCATACTTGATTTCTGTTTGAAACTCAAGGGAGAGAGTGCTGAATTTCTGAAAATAGCTGTGGAAGCTGCATGAAGTATAAAGCCAGAGATGGTTCCATAGTCCAGCCTGATCTCAGCTATAGCATGGGCTTYGCTGAGAAGAATGGCTTTAGGTAGGCTGAAAAGATGATACTCCTATGGAGTCTCGCAGGTGCGTGGTGCAGGCATGGAACAAGGACGTTTTGCCTGCTGCCAGTGATCAAAGCCCTGGCAATGGTGGAGAATTAACTGCTTGGAAGACTAAGCTGCTTTCTCACCTGGTTGGCATGGAAGAAGCTAGAATTCTTCTGGGCATCAGTCTTGGTCATCGGTCTGACTTCCTGCGTGTTTCGTATGTGTGCACCAGTTAAGGACCTAAAATTGAGGATTCTCTGTACTGAACCTGGTCACTGCTGAGACCATCCTTCTCTCTTCCTGCGCCATTCACAGACCACCTTCCCACTATGGCTGATGTTTTCAAAGGACTGTTGGCTGTGAAAGAAAAGGACGTTTTTAAGGATATATTCAAATCTAAAGATTTCTTTTCTGGAAAGCTTTGAGGTGAAATATGTTATTTCAAAGGAAAGGGAGTCAAGGGTTAATCCTTTTCTTTCAGAATTTTTTTTTCTTTATAATCTGAACAAACAGATTGGTTAAGGTGTGTTCCTTGGTTAGCTGTACAGTTTACTAAAGCAAATGACAGTACACAGGCAAATTTCAGTGAACCATATTAAGGTGCAGCAATCTAGCAAGTGCTATCAGCTGACAAGATCAAAACCTTGTTAACTGTGGTTTTTTTAAATAGAAGTTTTACATGGATTCCTTTGCTGACTTAATGCTACTTTCCTTTTTTCCTCCCATGAATCTTGAAAAGCCTTTGATACAATCTTAAAAACATAGCTGTAATGCACAGTAACTAGCACTGGTCCCTTCATTTCTGTTCTTTAATGCTAAGTATTTATTTGCACAGCACCAAATACCACATTTTCACTGGCATACCAGAATAATATGGCAAAAGATTGAAAAATGACCTGAAACGCTGGGGTTTCGTTCTCACCAGAAAGTCAGCAGAAATAACCTATTACTACTGATTTCCAGAACTTCAAAGAGCATAAGGCATCTATCTATTCAACATTTACTTTTTCTTCAGACTGTAAAAATACATATTTAAGGAGCCTTCTGCTGTTGTACTGTCAAGTACCTCTTAAATAAATGAAAATTTTACAGAAAGGACTACCTTAAATCTCAACTCTGTCCTGGCTTGCATTCTTACCAGCAGCTTTAACAAGCAGGAGAAAAGGAACTTTGTAATATTATCAGAAAGTTAACAAATCTGGGCTCTGGAGCTCCAAATGTAAGAGATCGGGGAAAAGTTGCAATACTGAGGAGTGTTGCAACAGAAATGGAAAGGGGGCTGTAATCAGGGCCTCCCTATGCAACCTTATGCCAGCTAAATTTTGGGCACATTCAGTGAGCCTATTTATATATATGTTCCAAATCCCAGAAGAATTCTAGTGTAGAGCAATAATGAAGAGCAATACATCAGCAATAAAATACTGGCTGCAGTCAGCAGCATTAGCAGATCTGACACACAAAAACGTGGTACAGTGTCAGTGCATTTTACTGACTTTCTTGACAAACTTTGAAGGGAAAGAATATTAGTAGTCACCATTTATTTTAAGTTTTTTTTGCTTTTTTAAAAAGTTTATTCAATTTGCTTGTTCTAGTGGACAATTAATTTTGATTTTTTTAAAAAAGAATTGTTCTTCTAGGCTGTGCACAACACTCAGTGTTCCAGAAAGCAAGTTTTAACATAATGTGATTGATAATATATGTACATTGCAAAAAAAATCTCACTGTGCTGTGTTCATATTGCATTTTATTTTAGATGTAAAAATTTGTCATGTTTGAATGGAGAACAAGGGAAAGAGGCACAAGAACAGACCTCAAACTTCTTTTTCTTGGTAGCCAGGTTTTCCTGTTCATCAAAATAGGGATTTAAAAATGCTAAATGTAATCAGGAAAGTAAAGAAAATACTCCAAACAATATTTGGGTGAAAAATGGAAGTCCTCTTAAAAAAGGGCAAACAATGTAGTGATAATTTGTTRGAAATTCAGGTCTGCCAATTTAGATATCAGGACATAGTCTTTAGAGCCTTGCCACTGCCACATCTTTCTCTTGTTTAGTTTATATACACATAAGAAAAAAAATTCTCATTATTTTGCTATAGTAAATAAGTTGAAAGTAAGGGAAAGTTTTTATGTTCTCCTTAAAACTTTTCTGGTGTCCTCACAGTCAGGTTAACTCTCAGTAAACCATCATTGGACAATGATAGCTGTCTCTAGCTACTTACTGTTTGGCAGAATCATTGAGAGACTGCCAGGCTATGAACATAACTCCTTTCAAGCCTCATTATCTCAACTGTTCAGTTGACCTTTGAAATTTTAGAAGGAAAAAGTATATAAGTACCAAAATTTTTGCCTTGACTTAAATTGCATTTTTTTTTGACATGTGGCATTTAATAATTTGTATTAAGCTAAGAGATTCGATTTCTTTTTGTGATTTTGGAAGGGTTTTCCCCCACAATAACTTAGGTGTCCTTCAGTTTCTGGTTCCCCTGCTTTTATACATTCCTTAATCTTTCTTTTCCACAACAGCAGGAACTAGCTGAATATTGAATTAAATGAATGCTTGATAGGTCTCAGAGGCTTAGGCTTGTAAGGTGAGCCTTGGGAAGACCCTGAAGTATGAGGTGTACCTTGCCCCAGCTTTTCACATTATCGTTGTCTTGGGGCTTATCTACAAGTCTCATATGTCAAGGGGGACAYATTCTTCTATGCTGGCATCCATCTCATACACCCGGTCTCAGTCAGGCAAAATCACTGGAGGAACAGATGGGACACCTCAGGACATAGACACCACAGATAGACACGTCCACTCTGCAAAGAAGGGTGCCATGAGTACTCTGCGGAGCTTGAACATATTTGGGGTTTTCACCCAGAGGTGCTGTATGGCTTATTCTAAACACAGCTCTGAATGCATTCCTAAGGGTAAACAATCTGGGCAGTTGGCAGATTTGGTCTTGAGCCTCGCCCTGAGGTTGCACTTAAAATAGAAGGTGGGCGTATCAGTGGCTGGCGTCCCAGCCTTTGCTGAAAAGGTACAGTGCGTTCAGCAAATGGAACTCAGAGAAATAATGATTTGCAGTGAACAGGAGCAAGATTCTCTCTCTAGAAGGCAGTGTTGTAAAACACGTATTAGTGGTGAGATCTTCCTGGAAGTATTTTAATGTGGTTTAAAAAAGCATAGCTAAAATAGGCACTTCTATTTTAGAATGCAAATGCCACCTCAGTATCATTTTTTTCTTTATAGTACATGTTTCTAGGAATATTCTTAAGCCATTGAAGAATAAGAAAATCAAATACTTTAAAATTAATTTAGTCTAGTCATTTAAGCTTTTTCTCCAGAAAAATTGAATTGGAAGTGTTTTCAGAAGGACACAATTGAAAATTTGATAGAATTACACATTGCATTACAAACCAAGTATCAGAAAGAAATGGGAGCATAGTTTGCACTGTCAAACACAGAAGGGAAATGTTTGCATTTTGGGAAGTCTGACAGATGATTTGTTTATCCCTGGTTTTTCTTCTAGATGGGGATTGTAATTCTGATTTGGTAGGTGCTCCCAAAACAACGCTTACAGTGATACACTGATGTCTGCGCTCTGTGTGTGTGTGTGTGTGTGTATGAGTGTTTATATACATAGGCTTGGGAACAGCTTAGGTTCTGAGTGCAGAAATACTTTTAAGTTGAAATGCAGATCAGCTTTTCTTCCTCACCCACTTTTTACATAATTTGCACCACAAGCATCATCTAAAAAAAGCTTTGCTAGGTTCCTTCTGGATCAGCTGAACAGTATTCAGGAGCATTAAGAAGGCTGAAATTGCCTCTGCTTAGAATGAATACCTTTTAGTTTCTCTTAGTCTTTATCTGCTCTGAAGAGAGACACTTTCCAAGATTCAAAATTGTAATTTCTGCTTGGTGGAGGCCAGTGGTTCTGTTGGCTGGTTTTGCACCAGTTTGCCTTGGCTAGTCTAGGCAACCATCCTTGATAAAGGATGGCACCTTGCCATCCCTTACCTGGAAAAATTCCACCCCTCAGCTTCAATCCCAAGGTGCCCTCCAGCTTCCCTGCCTCCCAACAAAATACATACCAGTATCTCTTAGGGCTTGTTCATTTTTAATAATACTTTGGCTGTTTAGGCCTTGTATGGCTAGAGTTATTAAAATTCTATATCCAGTCACACTTATGTGCCTGAAACAGCTGAAAGCTTTGCCGCTGTGCTATAACTTGTAAAAATGTACTTTGTGTATCTCACCAAAATTTCAAGACATGTCAAAACAGAACAAACTACAGGCCTTGAGCTAGCAAAGCACTGAAAATGTGATCAGGCCCACCTTTGTCATGGAATACATCAAATACTTAAGATGGACCATATCCAGCTGGGGAGACTTCAATTGACTCCATGGTCCCTACCCTCATTTTGCAAGTTAGAGCATGTACACTGATCTGGCCAGTGTTAAAAGGCCAGAGCCCTCCTTGAATCCTCTCTTCTCTGTATCCAGATTTGTGCTTATGTGCTTTGTTAGTTTTGGCTAACAGATGGCTTGTAGATGGATGAAAGAGGTCTGTCACTGGTTGTGACTATTCCAGAATTGCTTAATAGAGTATTGTCAGCCTGACATCCTTGGATTGCCAGGATGGCTTAGACAGCAATCAGTAAAAAGAACTATGGTTATTGCATGTTTTAACAGAAGGATGCTTGCTTTTACGTACAAGAGGACTTTGTGCTTCATATGCTGCTTTGTAAAACATGCTTGTCAAAAGATGACAGCACTGGGAGTTTTGTATTCATTTAGGTACTACATAGATGTGATCTGTCTATATAGAAGAAGATTATGCCTACATAAAACTGAAAAATACATGCCATTGTTTGGTGTATTACTTGAACATGTCTGATTTTTTTTAACTTTTCCTGGTGGAGAATATTTGTTTTCCTGCCTAAAATGTTGCCTGTGTTCTTGTTTTGATCCTGAGAAGAATGGAAAATACTGCTCACTCTTAGAAATAGTTCCTCTGTGCTTTGAAGACTGGCTTCACTTATGCCCTGTAGTATTCATGTTTAATTCACTTATGTTGTAGAATATGGGTCATGTTCTTTTCTTTTTGCTCTTGGTTAGGCTGACAGCATCTCCTCAAGTGAGGCAACTGCACAGCTGAAAGGAATTTCTATGAATATAGAACTTAATAACTGCTACAGTTATTAAAAAACTTGTATACCATCCTGATTTTTTGTTTCTGCTACTGGAAGATAATAATTATTAAAACAGTAGATGATTTAATTATTGTTAATAACAGGATAGTGATGGAAAAGAATAAAAAAAATTACAACCTGGCAACCTTATTTTAATGCATTTTAGTTTTGGAATAGTACTTAGCTTAAAGACAATTCTATTTTCATAAGGAACAATGCCTTACAAATATGTTAAATATATTACACTTGTTCTTCTCAGATAAGCTGGCTTATCTCTATAAGAAATATGAAATATTCGTAGGATTCTCCACTCTGAGATTCTTACATCTAGGAAAACAAACATATAATTTTGTGAATCAGATAGTAGTTTGAATATGAAGCACTAGACATTTTTGTGGAGAATTTCTGCCACTGATTAAGTTATTGGTTTTCTGGTAAGCATGTCAAACTAACTAGAACACTGGTGGAGGTTAATAGTAGCAGAATTCATACCCTCATTTTATGGTAAGTGGATTCTTTTTTCAACTGTAAATACTAGTCTTTAGAATATAAACAAGAATATAAAAAAAAAGTCATCTAAGCCTTATCACTTACTTTATCGGTGTGATAAGGAAAACAAGTGCATGCTTTATCTATCCTTCATATTAATATTAAATGTTAAGAACCGTTGCTATCACAGGCTCTCTGTTATATTCAGTGGGATCTCGAAATGTCTCAGGGATTGCAGGTATCACCAGAGAAGGTGCGCAAGATTAGGTCTTTTAACAGAAAGTATTTGTGAATTTGGTTTCTTCTGAATTTTTTTTTTACATTCTGAATGTAAAAAAATTACTTTCAAAAGCAAAGATGATCTTTCAGTGAAACACCACGGTTTCCCTGGATCTCCTGGACAGGAAATTGTGTGCAGACTTTCTAGACTGTAATCCCACAATTTCTATGTATGCCTGCGTTCCTTCATTATTAGCCTAATGATAGAAGGCTTGTGGGATCACGCTTTGCGTATGGGTATGTGCATGTGTTATCTGTCCATTGCAACAATAACTTTAAAAGTTGTTGGCAAATTTCTGGTAAATTAAATAGATGTAGAAGTCTCAAAATATTAAATATCTACATGTTAGCAGCAATATACATCTAGATAGAAGAGAGAGATTTTGTTAATTCCCAAAATGAAGGAAAAATTGTAGTATGACCTCAACTCCTAAGAGACCYGGGGCATCCAGGGACTGTTGTCATTATGAATGGCTTACCATGGGTCAGTCTTCAATATGAATTCATTGGACACCAAAGAGCTACTTCTCAGCCATGTAGCTCATGTACATTCTTTGTTGTATAACAGAACAGTTTGTGATGACAGCTATTTGCAGTGAAAGCTGGGATATTCACAATATACTCACTGTGCAAGGATGCTTTGATAGCTAACAGCGTATGAACACCCCGATAGTGTTTGTCCAATTCCTTTAAAAATTCAATGAACCACAAGACAAAGTAGGTAGGAAGCTGGGCGTTTTTGGTTCTGGTGAACACAAGAATACCTAAACAAAATATATGTCTTTACATTTGGTTTTATTTACATACTTTGGATGAATAGACTCAGTTTGCCAAAGCTATACAGGCTGTGCTCATTTACTATCCTGTCTCACTGTGCATGCCAAACTTTCACTCTTACGTGTTTTATTACTTATTTACTTTCAAGTAATTAATGACTGTGTTGAGTAATGTTGGGACTAGTAGTAATCCCTGTAGGACTGCCTTTGATTGCTTTTCATCTTTAATCACTAACTTACTCTTTACTGATGTTGCATCTCGTTAGTTTTTTATTACCTTAGAAAAGCCTAAGTTTATCGTGTCCACCAGGTGACCTTCATCAACCACACTTGTAATACATACCCTGTTGAGAAGGAAGGCTAGTAACCTGGAGTAAAGCCAGGTGACCAGCTCCATTTCTACTGATGTCGGTATCCCACCGAACTGAGAGCAATAATCCCAGTTTGTTTCTCAACATCTCTTGCTAGGGCTGCCACTCCTCCAGCGGCTCAACCAGCTTTTTTCCTTGCTTAGTCTTATAATACCATTTTTGCTTCCGGAGGAAAGGAGGAGAGCCCATTTATTAAGTATATATATACTTAATATATGTACTTAATATATACTTAGCCAGATTTTCTCCCCTTTCTCAGGACACTTTTGTGAAGTGGAGGGGAGCTGTGGTGGCAGAGGGCACACAGTCACACTTTTTGAACGACCGGTGCCTTACTTAAGGTGGCCGAATTGTGCCTATTTTTTTACGTGCTTATCCCTCCTTTAACAGAAGGACGAGAAAGGGGAGCTCGGGCAGTTGTCTTTAAGACAAACTGCATGGCACGGAGGAAAGCGCAGGGTGCGAGTGCCCCCCGACCGCGCCGGGGCCGGGGCCGGGGCCGGGGCCGGGGCCGGGGCGGAGCCGAGCGGCGGCGGGGCGGGGCGGAGCCGAGCGGAGGCGGAGCGTGCCGCTCACTCCCGGTCTCCCGCTCGCTCCCAGAGCAGAATAAGGAATTTCTTCACGGACTGCAGACCAATTTACAGCTTTCGCGTGAGGCGCAGGTGGAGAGGACGAGGAATAAAATACAGCGGTAGATGCCATGGGCCAGCTCTGCTGCTTTCCTTTCTCCAGAGGGGAGTCTAAAATCAGTAAGTGGGCAGCAGCGTGCAGCGCTGCGGGCTCCGGCGGGGCTGCTGCGGGCTGCTGCCGCCTCGGGGAGGGGAGAGCTGCGGGAAGTAGACGGGCATTCCTTGGGGTTTGGTTTTTTTCTTCCTCTTGGAAAATTAACTGGTTGCTTTTTAGAGAAAGGATGGGGATAGCTGGGGACAAATTGAGCAATATTTCCACTAAGTAGATTAAGATTTCTTTGTAATAGAGATAAGTAATTATGTCTGATTTTGTTTATGAGCATTCTAGCAGTCCATTTCTCTATGCAAATGTAGCCAAAGTGAGTATTTTAATTTTCCTTTTTAGCAAGTGTGATTTAGAGTAAGAGATGAAAAGCAARTGCGATTTAAGCAAGTGCGATTTTAGCAAGCACGATTTAGAGTAAGAGATGAGAAGGTTTTGATGTTGATGGCATACACATGTTGATGGTAATGCTCATTAGCAACAGATAGAAAGAATGGAGATTTTGTTGATGGCAACGTTGACAGATGATGAAGGAAATCATCAGTTCATTTTCCATTTGGGTGTTGGTTGGATGTGTAGTTTTAAGCTGACTGCGTGAGGGAATAGTTGCAGTTTATCTCCATATATTTGTCTGGTAGTGTCTGGAGTGACTATCAAATATATATCTCTGGTTTTGCTTTTAGTTGAGTAAATATAAGTTGAATTAGAGGAAGCAGTTCTGATTGCCTCATCCTTTGGTGCACTGAGTCAAACTAGCTGATTTGACTGGAATGTTGTTTCTGTTAAATTATGTGCTGAAAATTATGTTTGGTTACACAACAAAATATTTACTCTTGACTTTTTACTCAGTGAAATATTTTCAACCTTTCTTCTAGAACATGCAGCCAAATTTCTGTCACATTGTGTCTGAAATCAGTTTTAACTAAATTCACATAACTCATTAGCTGGAGGCTAGAAAATCCAGTTTTCTGATCTGGTTTATATTTCATTCTTGTTACTCAGGAAGCTGTCTAGGCATAAATAAAATGAGAGTTTATACCATCAATTAAAAATAAATGTGTACACCAATAATGCAAGAAATCTAGAAGACAGCCTCAAGAAAATGAGTTGGCTGTTTTAAAATATTTTTCCATCACAGGTCATGGTATGAGGGTAAACGTTGTAAATTTTGCATGGGGAAAATGGCTAGGAATGTTTTATATTTCAAAACTTTTTTATCATATAGCCAGTACAGAATGTCTTTTTGTGAAAAGCAAGTAGCTAGTGCATCTCACTTCTAATATACAGAATAGGTGAAGACAGACAGCAAATACAAATTGTTTTTAAGATTGTTCTGTTGACACAGAACAAAAGATACAAAAGAGTGATGGATTCTTCTGCGTCCTGCTTCTCTCTGTCCCCTCGTGTCACTGCTTTTCGACTTTCCTTCTGGCATTACCTGTCATGCACCAGCTTGCTTTGTATGTGCTCCTGTGAGTGAGTGGAACATACACTAAATATAACATTTAGCGTAGCATGACCTCAAACTGCTTGTAGTTGAACAAATCATTCAGGAGATGTCATTGTGTGCAAAGTCACAAAGGCTTTTGAAAGAGGTGGGCTTTTGGCTTGTAGCAACTGAAAGGTGCAGTGCAAACCCCCGAGAATGAGGAAGGGACAAAAAGGATAGTTATAGGACGATGGGAATCTGAAGCAAGGAGGTCTGGCTATGGATGAGGGAAGGGGGTGGTGTCTGAAATGAGGAGAAAAAAAACAGATGTGGCACTGTTTTACCAGTGTTCGTGGGGGAATAAGATAGACTGAGACATCTTAGAAAGAGAAAGACAGAGGAGGTAATGTGACGAGGGTGGTGGATCTGATTGGCTTTTTCCTCAGGCCAGCACAGTCTGGAGAAAAGAGAGAGAAGAGAAAGGGCTTTCCTTTCAACTGGTCCCTTGGCCTCCCTCCCTTTCATCTGCCACACCTGGTTCTTCCTCTGGGCGGTGAGAGGAAGTGCTGCCRCGCATGGCTGTGTATCTAGTGTGGCCGTGCCCCAGCTATACGGACGGTTTGACGCTGGGCACATGGAACAGGCAGAAGCGAATGACTTTCACATCCATTTTTCATCTTCCTATCATATTATCATGATGGCCTTTAAACTGATTGTGTTGGGAAGTTAACCTGGGCTTTATTTATCACTAAATTATCCTGGTTAGCAAACGTGCAGGTGCAAATCATGATCATGTGATTGTTGCATACGAGAAACAAAAAGTACTTTAAATAAAGGCAAGCATTTGCAGTAAACAGCAGCTCACCATGCTACTTGACTCGCTTCAGTTGCAATGAAGATGAAAACGTCCAAACTTCATTATGGTCTTCCTGTAAGTTTTGTTTCAGTTGAGGGGCCTCGGGTTAAACACRGCTGACAAATGCCACAGCTGACTGAATTGCTGAGAGTTCATTACTTACTCACTAAGGAAATGTTTCCATTTCATATATAGCATAGTTTCAAAAGGTGTTGTAGATTATATTATCTGGTACTGCTACATAGTACATATTTGTGTTGAGTGAGGTGAAATCTCACTGCTTTCGTGGTGTGCTTTTTAAAATTTGAGTTTAGATCTATTTCACATCAAGTTGAATTGAATTTAGCTTCAACCCATTGCCTAATCTGCATTGTTTAAAAAAAAAAAAAAAACACCCAAAAAACCCAAAACCAAACCAAAACAAAAAAAAAAACATTTAACCTTAGAAATTGAGAGATGCCTATGACTGAAATGCACCAAAGTACTGACAAGTGGAAGCTGAGTCATGTTATTAAGTTTGAACAGCCACTTGCTTACATCTTGTATCCACACACAGTATGTATTTTACATCCTTCTCTATTCTCTTCAAATACAAGTATAACCTTGGAAAATGTTTACCCCAGTTTTATGGTTATGGTAAGATCATAAGAGTGGTTGTTCTGGACCAGGTTTAAGATCCCTCTCCCCAGCATCGTAGGCACAGGGTGCCTAATAAAACCATTAGAAAAGAGCAAGCCTAAGAAGGTGTTTCATCAAAATACAGCTCCAATGCTGCAGCAATTCAAGGCTTGTGGACTTTGTGAAGTGGGGTGGCATCCTTGACAATTAAAAGTCTTTAATAAATTTTGCTTCCAATAATTTTTCCAGTCACCTCTTGAATCCACGTAAACTTTTAGTATCTGTACTTTCATCTGGCAAGGAGCTTTACAGCTTAAATAAGTATTTTGTGAAGAACCTTGTTAGCCATGCCAACAAACACAATTTGGTTTACTGAGTACTATCTAAATAAACAGTTTTTCTGCCACACTTGATAGAAGTCAATTCCCAGAATGTACTCTGGGGAGCAAAGAGCTAGGGTATTCTGCAGAGTAGGGAAGGAAAGAAGTATCTGTCCTCACCACCGGCTGTGGGACAGAGATACAAGTAGAAGCTGTTATAACTTAGGCATTTAGGACCTTCACAACCTATTCTTTCAGTCGTCTCGGTGAACGATCACGTAACCACTCTAAGTCTGGGGAGCTTTCTGCAGGGATGCTGACACCTGATTCAGCATCTCCAAATGCTGCCTTTGTGTATATTCATCTATGCATCCTATGTTGAGTCCTTTACCAGACAACCCTTTCTAAATAACCAGTGGCTTAACTAGTTTTTTCTTTGTTTTTAGGTACATAAAATGAAACCATATTGATATTATTATCCTGATCTTGCACAAGAGATCCCTCAGGTTCCTATAAAGTTGAAGGAAGTTATGCTCGTGAATGGAAAGAATAGTTTTAGAGGTTACATAAATTTTGATAAAATTTATGAAAATTTTGATAAAATTTATGAAGCCTTTTTTTGTAAATTAAAAGTCTTAGGGTGGAAATCTGTTTATTTAAAACAAAACAAAACAACCCAAAAAACACAAAACAAAAAACCCCAACTTCATTTCTTCTCTCATTCAACAATGTTAAATTCCAGTGAAGTTGGTGGGGGTTTCAAAATTTGGCTTGCTATGTTTAAGGAGGAGCTTCTGAAAGAGTGTATATTCCAAAAAAAGACTAGTATATAGTCTAACAATTAATTCTTCATATTTCTGAGATCATGAAGGAATTCCCTGTATGATAACCTTGGAGTTAGACCTCATATTGATTTGCTTATGTCAATGCTAAATAAGTGCTTTCTCATTTTGGAATCTCAAATGATCTTTAACTGCTTTTTGAAATTATCTCATTGGAAGCTTATTTCTGGTCTAAAGTTGTTTGTTTATTTTAACTTCACAGCGTGACACTTTTTAATGTGGCATAAAAGAAAGCATTTTACAAAATAACCATTGTTACACTTCATTATAGCTGTATATGTGTTAGTCCATTTGCTACCTGATAGGAAACCAAGGATTAGAGTCTGTTGTACTGACCAGAAATTGTTAAAAAAGGCTATTAAATACTGAATGCATACAAAATTCCCATGTCAGACAATTACTGGTGTGAAATAAGGCTGGTCACATCAAAATAGAACATGAAACTTTTTTTGCGTTCTAAAAGATGTGATTCGCAACTTGAGAGGGCAGAGCATGGCAATGTGAGCACTCCTACGTGTTTTTAATGAGATTAAGCACTTAATTTGTTGTTTGGTAGCTATTATACACTATTACTTATGGTGCATATTGGATATAACACCTGCAAATAGTTGTGGAAATAAGTAAATGGACACAGGGCCTGGGGCTATGTACCCTGTGCACAGGAACCAGGCAAGCTCCAACACACAGCCAGGCCAGCGACACTCAGTCCAGATCTTGCTCTTTTGGGCCTGACCAAAAATTGCCCAACTGTATCAAACTAAGGATTGGTTTTTGAGGGTAGTGTGAAGTTCAGTGAATGAAATGCAACTATTTTATTTAGGTCTTAAATGGATTTTAAAAATCCTGAAAGTTACACTTGCAAATCAATGACTTGGTCAAATTTGCAGTTTGTTATAAATTATCGTGAATTATTTTGCATTTGTTCTATAGCCACATAAAAGATGCATTGTCTGGCGTTCTGTCATGAGAGACGGGACAGGTTTGCCTACCACAAATAGTAAGTCAATCCCCGTTGTTAAACAGCTCTTGTACATTTGCCAGGCTGTCTAACTAGTGTCCAATACTGATAGCTCCCTGTCCTGCAGGTTGTGTTTCCTTTTCACTTCTGTTTTGTGAGGTTTAACTCTTAGTTGCTCCAACTGATACCTGCTCTGGTACTATAAAGACACTATCCTTTTCCCTTCTTCTTTCCTAAATGTGAAAACACATACTTGTCAGCTGAGCTTGGTGAGCCCTATATACACTCCATTCTCCAGTGCTTATGTTCTCTCCTGTCTTGCCAATCTCCCTGTGTAATGTTGTTTCTTCACTCCTACGCATACGTTCACTCATACACACAAGATATACACAGACAAAGAGGTGCATGATGTGGATGAAAAACCAAATAGTTTGAAGGAAAGGTGCATTCCTCGAAATGACATTTTGAATAACAACTAGGTGTTATTTGTCTTTTTCCCCTCATAGAACTTCAGAGTGCCCGTGATTAGGTTGCTAACATTGCTTCCATTCTCTATTGGAAGAAAAGAAAGAAAATGTAGTCGTCCCAACCAAAACTAAGTGTTCAGTACTTACCATGTCAAAGTCAAAAGTTACACAAGTCTTTCTCCTCCTGCAACCAACAACATTAGGTTTGATGACCAAGGCAGTAAGCCTAATCAAAGCCTGATGACAGCCAAGACTGTCATTAGCGTTTGTGAATCATGAGTATCTCTACTTGTATGTCCACTCTTGGGACTGACATTGGCTGTTGAAAATAATCCCTCAGTAACGAGGCTAGACTGCTAGAAGAATTGTATGCACCAGTGAAGACAAAGAGAAAGCAGAGATTTAAGGAAAATCTGGGAGAGAAAATAGGGGGGTTAGATGAACTGTTAAGTTCAACTTCATTGCAAGGTATCCGGGAGAGGATGGTAGAAGAACAGGCTTTTAAATAGGAGGAAGGAGATTTTAAAAAAGCCTTCAGGAGTGGATGCCTATTTGTGGCCTCAAAAAATGGAGAAATATAGTTATCTTGAAGAAAAGAGAATAAAAATAATGGTGACTGTGAAATTGGGGAGTTCTTAAAATGATGTTAGATGTATCCATATGCCTTAGGCAATCCTCCTTGAAATTAAAATGTCTCTACATTTTTTGGGTTTGGGTTTTTTTTGGTTTTTTTTTTTTGGGGGGGG
>JAYKAV010002607.1:612663-640257 GCA_035582835.1 Phoebastria nigripes | reverse complement strand
TTTTAGAAAATAGTCCTACATGGTATGAACACATATTGCTGAATTTCCTCCAGTGTCTGATCTATAGTCATTTCAGGTGGCATTTGACTTTTAATTGAAAAGTGAAATTCAATTTTTTTTTCTCCCTTTATGTTTAATACAAACATATGTAAGTCCAAATTTAAATCCTATCAGCATATATGGCCCATGGAGAGAAATGAAATTAGCTTATTGAATTTAATTTTTGTACCAGTTTTTATTTGGGTATAAGGAATTTTGAAGCACAGAATTATATCATTTTTAAAACTGGGCTACGTTTTACTATTTCACGAGTACGCAGCAGGCTGTCTTGCTCTATAATCTATTAGATTACAGATGTTAGGCTCCATTCTACCTTCCTGGCAGGATGTTTTGTGTAAAATTAATTGCAACTAGAAATTCTGGAGGTGAATCGAGTCAACTGTGATTGCCTTGCTATTAAGTTATGTTACTGATGGGGGGGGAAAAGCAGCAGTGTTTATTATATAATTTATTTAAAGATATGGCAGAACTGCTTTTTTCCTGAAAGGAAACACGAGCAAAGACAGGGAGTTCTTTGGTTCATAATCAAAAAATGTCCAGGTTAATTTGTAACTGTTCTAAAATAGTGAAAATTGTAAATTCGGTTAAAAGTCTAATCTTTATGTAACATGCACTTATGTATGAAATGAAGACGTATGTGGGGCTGAAGGCCTTATTTGGGAGTACTTTGGACCACAGTGATCCATAACTACTGTACACTGAAAAACTTGAGCAAAGCCCTTAACCAAACCTGTTTGTATTAAAGGACTTGAAGGGTTACCCATGAGAAGTTAGGAAGAGATTTTGTTTCATGTCAGTTGTAGCAAGCAGAAGACCAGGACTAGCTGATTGGTATGGGTGACTAGTTTCATGATGGGACAGGTACCAACACTTCTTGATCGCACTAAGAGAAGATGAGAAAGAAAAAGAGTAATAAAAAAGTTCAGAAGACCCTGACGAAAAACTTTGAAATGGAGATGAGGTTGCTAAAATTGACTCCATGTTGATGGAGTTGGAACTTTAATTAATAAACTTAATGATCACTTTTCAAAAAGTGTGTCGGCAGAGAACCAGCCGCCAGTGATTTGTGACTGTGTAGTGAGATGAGAACTGTCCAGGTTCCCGAGTGCAGGCTGCTGTTACTGCAATATATTGGTTGGTTTCTGTCTTCTGCTGATGCCACCAAGAGCTGGCTGCAGAAAATGACTCCGCTGATGGTCAAGACCCTCTTACAACTTCCCTCCTCGATATTTTTGTGGGCTGTTTGTTCCTGTCTGTTGTATCTAGACTGTCCATTAGCATAGGTATTCAAGGGTAAATAGCTTAATATCCATCTTATGGTCAGTGTAATTGCCAAACCATCACTTTGCATAGGTGGAAAAAATAAGGACCTTTTCAGCTATCAGATGACGTAATATTTTGCAGAAGTATTTGCATAGATTCTTCCTATATTGTTGAAATTGCATTTATTTTCCATACTGAGGCCAAGTGCACCATCCTCTATTCGCATGCTACTATTACTTTACTGTCAATACCTCTGCAACTGTATTAGGACCCAAACACATTGGGCGAGAGAATTATATGTATCTTTTATATCCATTTAAATGACTGGCAGAGGGGGCATAAGATAACTCTTGTCTTTTGCTTTCACCTTCGCTATGATCACAGTCCTCTTTACCCCCTATGTGGGAGTTGTGTGATCTTTGGCTTGCTTGCCTCCCTGATAAGACCATCAAGGTGAAAACTGGCCATGCTTTTGGTAACCCTGCTTGTACTTTGTGGTGGGTTGCTACAAGCTGCCTTCTTTCATAGTGAGTTCTAGCAAGAAATATGTGATCATACACAGTACGAATTAACCTCACTTGTTACAGATAAATGTTGATAGAAACAAAGTTACTATGCTGGCAGTTGTTAGTTAAGCAAAACAATAATGTCTCTACGGCCATAAAAACCCATCCTCTTCTAGATTCAAAAGTGCTGACTTAAGAGGTTGCTGATCCCATGTAGTCATTGCTGCCACCATCCCCGGTCATGTACACCGTGCACTGGTGATATACGCTGTGTACGCTGATCCATAGCAGAGCAGGTTATGTGAGCACTCCTTTGAGGCAAAATCACCCCAGTGAGGTTAAACACTTCTTCATCGTTGGCTGTCTAACCTGGCTAATTTTGCTTTAAGTGAATTAAGGAATTCCCAAAAACCCTGGGGCAGATGATGGTAAGCATCACCTAGCCACAGTAACTTCCACTGTATGACTGGATCTAGTAAAGAATATCTGTTGCTTCAGAAATACACAGGCTCAGTCTTGCGAAGTGCTGAGCAGCCTCCATACCTTGTGAACATATGAACATGTGGTGATACTGGCTTCCTGCTGCCGGCAGAGGATGCTGGGGTGGCAGGGAGCTGAAGCTTTCCTTGCACATGGGAAGGATTAGCGGTGCAGGGGGAGGGGACATTGACCAGGGTAGGTTGATTACGGTGTCTTTCTCAACAGACTCTATTAGTAGCACTTATATTGAGATAAAGTAAAATTGTACTACTCCCTCGGTGCAATGAAAGGGATTTTACTGTGTCTAAAGTAATAAGCTCTGTTTCTGTGCAGATTGATCCACTGATACTTGTGGATCAAACGCTAAATCATGTAGACATCAGATGGGTCAGCCTTGCCGCTAAGTTCAGTGTTCTCAGGACAGTGAAATGGTGTCTCTGTACCTACCCTGGACTCAGATGGAGAGAACAAGGAGGACCTTCCTGGTTGTAGTCCAATGCTTTTCAGGAACTGCAGCAAGAATAGTTGGAAGGGTGAATCTCTGAGAGGTGTATGGACTATGTATCTCCCTTTTGCCATCCCTCCCAGTTGTATTGCCTCATATGGCTGCTTCCCCACAGGATAAAGTGCTGTACTTCTCATTGGTTGGCTATCTTCCAAGGACCTGTAGCATTTATCATGCTTATATTTCAAAGGTTATCTTCATATTTGTATGCTTCCCCATCCTCTTCTGACCTGCAAAACCATAATTATCTGAGCATTCCAGAAATGAGTTTATTGACAAAGAAATGACAGTTAGTTAATGCCAGTCTAGGAATGTTAAGAGCCGTGGAAGAAAATGAAGCAACTGATGCAAGTTTATACCTCATTTCTGCTGCGAAGGGCATTGTATGAGCCATTTGTGGATTTTTAGGTAAAATAATCTATTTAATTATACCAGAGCAGATTCTTCACTGTTTAGTCATGTTAGTACTGCAGTGGATAACTCTGTTATGGGATTTTTCATTGAGCAAAGATGAGAGACAACATTAAAATTGTTTTGTTTACAGCTGAAGGCTTCTTTGCAGATTAGGGGAACAGAGCCTGTGATCTCAGTGAGCCCATACAAAGGTCACCACTGCTGGAACTGGTCAGCACACTTGTCACACTAACAGAGGCTGCTGGTTGAGGGGGTTGTGAAAAATGCACTATTAGTTACACTATGGTTATGCAATTCTTCCTGGGTGGAAATAAAACACAGTAAGAGATGATGATCAGTACCGCTCAGTATTGCTGCTATTATATGTATAGCACTGTAAAGGAAAGAAAAAAAAAAAAAAAAATCCTCTGTCAAGGAGAGGGACCTTCCTTAAAATAGTTATTTTACTGCACGTTGATGCAATTCTGACATTTGTTTTCTTGCTTTTGCTCTCTATTTTAAAATTTATGGCCAAGTGACTTTTTAGTACGCTTTGCTACAAGGTCAGGCAGTCCACGTAGAGAAGTAATGCACTGGAAACTTGCTTATGTGGAGAAGTTTCTAACCGTGACATTAGCCAGACGTTTTATTCATTGTTTCCGGAAGGTACTTCATTCAAAGAACCGCATGAATAGAAGAGCAGATTCCAAAGGAAAAGTAGTACTTTCTTGATTTCCTTACTGAGCACACTGATGCTCCTTCAATTAAATTGATTGGCAAGTGTTTGGGGAGACGGGAAGCTTCAGTAGATACAGAATTGAGCCCTGTATTTCTTAGGTTATATAGATATCAGTTTAAATTCTATCCACCATAGGTCATTTCCTTGCCCTGTTGAGGGGGGGAAAAGGCCCAAGAATATATCCAAAACACTCCGTATGGCAGTCTAGGAAAAAGGAAGCTTTACAATGATTTGGAATATGAGCGAGTTCTGCTGCAATAGCATTCAAATAGCCGTGGGCATTTCTGTGGGCCACCAGTTGCAGTGGCAGATTACAGCTGAAAATTGCATATAATATTCCAAATTGTGCTGCTTCTTGGTTCAAAAAACCAAACAGTAGTGCAGACCAAAGAATGGTGAATACCATTTCTCATGGGGCCAAATCTTTCAAATGCAATTAGTTTGTTTTGTAAATCTCCAGCATAAAGTTAGAACAAAAACTTGAATAGAAATGAATAACTCTTCTTAAATATACTGTAATGGGTAATAGCTTTTCAGCTTTTGTAAAGGGGAAATAATTGACAGTTAACTATTGTCTATCAATTTGCAACATAACATAAATAAGAATATATGTTGCTTTTGCCCATGAATTTATTTCTGTATAATAAAAATTATACTTTTCTGGTAGTGATAAAATCTTGGAAAAATTTCCAATGTACAGTAACTGAACTGGGAATTTTAATAATGGTTATATTCATTAAAAATAATAATTTCAATAATAATATACCATTTAGTACTGCAGTGCTTGGAAGCTGTCTAAAAGGACACTTCAGTTGGAATATTCAATTAGAAGCAAGCTAACAGCATTTCAGGATTTTTGCTAAACACTCAAGTAAAACCATGAAAGTGAGACAGATTATCTGGGGCATGAATCAAGCGGTAGTGAAAATGTCAAGTGAAACCCTTAGCAGCACTAAGCGAGAATAGTGCTGATTTATACCTACCGAGGACCCGGCCTGCCAAGTGTCATGGCTGTGACGGTCCGCTGGCAGTCCCCGGAGTCAAAGGCTGCAGCGAGATGGATGAGAATATCAGCTAGCCCATTTAAAAGCAGACCTTCTATAAATAATATCAGAGAGATTGGTTCAGATGGCAAGCCAACAAATTGCCAACTCCATCTGGAATCCTCTTTGTAAGTACATACATAGCAAGGGAAGGAGCCCGGGTAAAATACTGTTCTTGCAGCCCTGGGCATTAAAAATCAGGCTGGTAGTCTGCTCCCATGGCTCTTGCAGGAGACTTCCAACATGATTTCTTAAAGCGAGAGTGAGCCTGGAAGGAAAATAAGGTCACACTTAAATTTTCTGCATTTACACTAGTTTGCTTAAGCAGTGTGTCTGCTACTATCCCATATCCTTCAGGTTTGAAAGGGAGAATAAAGGGCAAAAGACAAAGTAAACATACATAAGCATGTCTTGGGTGAACTGAAGAGAGTACCTTCGCCGATTTGTCCTGTAGGCAGATGTTCCACTTGAGAAGAGGAAGTGTTGTATTAGATTTTTCATACTTTTATAAGTATGCAAGTTAAACATTATTGCTCATTAGTGGAAAATAYGTTTTGTATTCACCCCATATACACCTAGATATGAGATAATCTGTCTTTTAAGCTGTTAAGATGATTTAAAGATTATCTTAGTAACACCATTGGCACAGCAAAAGGAAGATTGGGTTCTCGGAGGAACTCTGCTTGCTTCACCCTAGCATACTATTGAATAAAGCAAAGGCTACAACATTATGTTTTTATTGATTTCCAGAGGGTAAATTACAGGCTGTTGCTCTCAGATAATATTAAAAGCTGCCCTATATTCCCAGTGAACAACATCCAAATACCTTATTCTGTATAATGGAAATCCCCTTAGTACTGTTTCTCATATTCATATTCATTATTATATACTCCTTTCTCAGTTTACTGAGTTTTATGTATTCTCTGGCATGGTGCCTCTCAACTCACTATAGGAATCATGCCGCTTGTTACTCACCAAACAGTAGAAGGAGCAGCATGGTTTTCTGTAGTGCTGTAAGACCTGCCCTGAAAAGTAGAAAGCCTTGGAAAGTCTAAATATTTAGAGTTATGAATTTTACCTTTCCATTTCCTTACTTCTGGAGATTAGATCAGCAGTACAGCAGTAGGATTTCATTGTTGTGGAAGAAGAAATGGAAATTGTGTTGTTCCCATAGCTTTACTGGAGTCACGAGCCAAATCCTGTCCTCTGGCGCACTCTGTTACTCTAGCTACTGCTGCATTACTTGCTGAAACTGTTCTTAGTTCATATTCCTGTTTTCATTTGTGCTGGGCTGCTTTGGAGTTATGAGTCAAAACCTCTGCCAGTAGAAATCCACAGAAGTAACCGTTTCATGAATGTGGAACTTGGCTCAATGTACTTCTCAGCTTTGCTACCTACAGACAGACCCTGGCTCTGCAGACCACTCTATGTGTCTTGGACTCCTGTGTACTACATGAAGGAGAGTCTGGGGATGTGCCTGGGTGCTGGGACTGCCTTGCCCATGCTCATGAATTGTTACTGTGGACCCTGGCATAGTAAGGGCACCTTCTGCAGCAGCTCCTGGGCATGGGTTGGGAGTTAGCACCAACCCAAGTCCGGTCCCAGCAGGCAGTTTGGATGCAGCCATGCCGTTTCAGAGGCTAGCAGAGCTGGATAGGATGGACCTGAGCTGCTCTGTGCTAATTGGCCTCATCGCCAAAGAACAAGTACCGGCATTGTGGAGCTCACCTGTGTAAACATAGCCAGGTACCTCTGAATTAAACACTGGGTTTCAGAGATGCTTTTCATGTTAGTGTGAGGACAGGCATTTTGTCTAATGTCAACATAGAACCTAAGTTCAATTTTCCTTCTCCACTCAAAAGTGCTGCGTGAGCAAATCCATATTACAGCCAAATAAGAAGTGTGACATGCTGAACGGTGAAATGCCGTTCTCTGTTACTATATATGAACAGCTACCCCAATTTAAATACTCGTTTGCTTTGACCTATTGTATTGCTGTATGACGAGTCCTACTGTAACCTAATCCCTGTGAGCTTGGAGTGGAGCCACACACAATGTAGAAATTGTAGCATATGGAAAAAACATCTATTACAGAAATAGAATAGCCACACTTTGGTGTGAGAAAGTGTTATACAACCAAAATGTGGTAGTTGTCTACTTCCTAACCTGATGTTTTAAATGTGCTTTTTTCTCTTACACTGTCTTATTTGTGATGCTTAATGCTAGCTAATTGAGTGATTTGTTTTCTAATGGAGAGTGGTATTCCTGGAAGCAGACAGGCATGATTTAACCTTTATTCCAGAAACCATTAAAATATTAAAATTTAAAAAAATATATAAAATTGGTCTGTGCAGCCTCTCGTAAAGATACCATATACATAAGAAAGAGAAAATAAGTTATTTTATTTTGTTTCATTAAAGGTCTCTAGAAACCAAAATCTGGACAAATAATCAGACTCTCAAATTTGACATTTCTAAACTGACCTGGAATGATCAGGAGGCTGTACTCAGTCCTCTTTGAAAAAGGGGGGAAAACAGGTTCCATTTATGGAAAAGGTTCACCTCTGGGAAGGAAAAAAAAAAACCCCAAACCCTACCTCTTTTTCCGCTCCAGCAAGATAATGTGCCACTAGACCTACAACCTTCGAGCAGAAATGGCATGCATGCAGTGCTAGCTAAATCTGCACTGCGAAGATCAGTGTAAGTTTTGTCCTAGAAGCTCAAGAGGCACAATCATGGAGCAGAGGAGGAAGAAGTTTGGAGGAAGGGTTACATTTTCAAAAGAAGATAATGCTCCAAATGCAAAGTAGGACCCCAGGCTGCACTTAACAGAAAATGCCAGGGGAGCTGCAGAGCCTCATCTTGGGGACAGCCCATGTGCTCTGAGAGTAGAACTAGCTAGTTTTGGGGAAAAAAGCTACAAAGCCAGAAGGCAGGAGGAGGAACTGGTTAACAGGATTAAGCAACTGTTCAGATAGCAYGAGATTACTTCTATTGCATCACGCGAAATAAGAACAAGAGAGAACATTTTGCATATATTTCAGGGAATGCTTCCTGTCAGTGACAGATGCTGGACTGCAGAGAGTCCCTACGTTTTGCAATGTTGTGACCAAGAGTTTCAGATTAATGCAGACAAACAAAGAAAACAAGGCAAACAAATGTCCTTGGTCCAGTGAGGGGTTGTCCTTTAGATGACGCTGGTCTGTTATGATTTGTGGAATATATCTTGAAAAGTATCGTAGTAAGGCATACTCGCACCCTGTCAGCAGCTGATTATTGCTGGTTTAGTAATGTTTCATACCTAATCATTTTTGCTATTCCTAAAATTTGAGTGATTCTGTTTCCATAAGCTTGAACTGTAGAATCGACAGAAGAGGCTGAGATTTAGAGGAATTTGGGGTATCAGAGAAGGGTCATATATGCTGTGGAACTTAGCATGGAGAAAGGGCTAGGAAGTTATCCTGCCTTAACAAAAGGAAAATGGAATGGAAGCCACAAACATTGTTTGAAATTTAGATACCTTCCATTGATAAACATTTGGCTGTTAGTCATAGACTAAGTCCTTGGGCCTTAAATAGCTAAAAGTGCCCTGTACCAGTGATAGATTTGGCACTGCCAAACTTTTCTAATAGCTGGTGCTTTTAGACTTGTAATTCTGATGTTAGCATACACAGCTGAACTTTTGTCAGGCTCCTGACCCTGCCTGTAACTCTCATGAACCTTAGGAATTGCTGTCCTAAATTAGTATAGAGAAAACTCACTCCTCATTAGATATCTCCTCTGGATGCCAATCCCCAAAAATCTCAAAATCCACCATTAACTTTATCTTTTCTGCTGATGACTTAATCCCTTTGAATATCTGCCAGTCTCAGGTGGACTTCATCTGGGCACTTGCTGAGTTTCTGAGAGTTAAAATCCTCAGGCATGGATAATTCATTTGCTCTCGCTAGAGAACTTGTATTCTTTTGCTAAGAGGAGAAATGTCTTATGCCATGGTCTATTATTGTGTTACTCATTCTGTTTCACATCATAGCAATAATTTTTTAAATGGCATTTTATTCAATTTTCCACTTTAGTACAAAGCACAAGGGTTGAACAAAAACATATTAAGTATCAGGCATGTTTTCTGCAGCACTTACTGTGGCTGAGGAGAATCAGCAAATGAGTAACATTTTTTGCTGTCTTAAAAATCCATTACCATCCAGTATAGCCTAATGCAATCAAAAAGGTTTTCCTTTCTTCCTCTCTTCTCTCAGCTCCCCTTTTACTTCTCACATACACATCGTTAATAGAATACGAGAGGTTTTTCCAGCACAAAATGAAAAGTTTATTCTTGTAGTTCTACAAAATATAGCCTGTGACTAAGGTGAGTTCTAGTGATTGAACGCCTTCCTGAAGTCTTGGATTACCTTTCTCATGTTGAAATGAAATTTGGTGTAGTGTTTGTGTGTTTTGAAACACTGTTGATCCTCTGCTGTAATGAAATAAATGTTACTTTCTGTTGATCCCACCTGCATGCCCTATTAACATATTGTGTGTGTTCTCTCACAACTAGACTGAAACATTTGGAAGAAGGGCCATGTGTAATAAGGACAGAGGGCTTGATATAATGCAACCCAGCTCAATGGAGGCATTGCCTGTAACACCTGCTTCAGCACAAGTGAATAATAATACTAACTCCATTTCAAATGAAGTGCATAATTTTGCTTTGAAAGATGAATTTCATTCCCTTGGTCCTTTTTTAGCCATAATCTCTATAGAAGGTGTAAAATAAGAATTGATTACAGGATTAGACTTTGGATAAAAACATGTTACATGGTAAGATGTGTCCAAGTACAAGCTGCTACACGAGCAGCAGAGTAGCTGGATCAACATGGTGCTGCACCCAGGCTGTGAGGACAGGCTAATTCTCAAATGCTCTAGGTTAGTGCTTCTGGTGCCCCATGTGGTAACAGCACAGAACCCTCTGATGTATAGCTCTACCTGCATTCTTGGAGTTAAAACCACATTGCATTGTGCCATGCAACTATTGTATGTGTTTACCCATCTCGGGAAATTTCAAAATCGTGAATGATACAATTTGCTCTTAAAGGGAACCATTGCCCATCTCCTTCCTTCTCCTCATCCTTAATGAACTTTTCTTGGCCCCTGTAGCCAAACATAGAAGTGGCAGAACTTTTCTATGTGGAAAACATAAAGGCAAAGGGACCTATGGAATCAAATGCATTGCTGTTTAGCTGGAGTGAAGAAAAAATACCTGCTTTTGATTTCACAGTTGGTTCTGAATGTAGTGGAGAGAAATGCAAAACCTGTTTTTGGCATGAATATCCACCTTTWTTCCTTTACTCTGAGTTGGAGAAAGACTGAGAAAAATATTACTTCAAAATAAGAGAGGATGAAGAAACAAAGATGAAACTCCAAATTAGAACTGTTTAGCCTGATAGAAATAAAGGACCAGAAGACCAGCTGGCATAAAAAAGCAGTTCTCCGTTAATGTTAACGGGATATAATTAGAATTATTAGGATGCCGAAGAGGAAGGGATGGAATTGTGAATACTGTGTAGACAGAGATAACAAAACTTGTAAATGGAAAAAAGAGTGAAAAGAGAAGAGAACCTTCAATTTTAAGGCATAGTAATGAGCAATCCGTTATGGTACAGCGTGTAAGTTGCTAAAAGTTGTGAGGATTAGTTCAGTTTTTGGCATAGCAGACATTTTTCTGGATTGATTTCACTGAAGTGCTGCTAGAATARGCTTTGACTCACTGAGTTTGAGGAAGTAGAAATATGGGGGAAGAGAAGAGAGGGAGTTACTCTTTTTCTAGAGTGCCGTGTAAGAGCTGTAGGGAATTATTCTCATGAAAGAAGTGTTGCTATTAGGTAGGGAAATGTTGGTTATGTTCTTAAGGAGTTTTATGTTGTTTCACAAAGAAAATGCTTTTACAACTATTCGATATTTAGCATAGGAAGCATGTGAAAGTAAGGCCCACTGGTTTAAACAAATAATCAGGACTCAATTATTCTTGATTTCTAATGGTGAAGCAGACTCAAGAATAATGTTAATTTTGATCACTAGGTGCTTGTTCATCAACTTAAGATACATGCACTATTCATAAAGAAAATAGGATGGAAAAAAAATGAGTGTTGTCGTCTAGTATTCTTATTCTTTCTTTTTTCTTGTCCTAGATTATAAAGTCTGCTTATTTTATGTGAAGGATTGATTGCATTAAATTTAGTTTTATGACATGGTGATGTTTCAATTTTTCATCCACAGATTTCATTAAATGGTATCTCTTTATGCTATGCTTTAGCAACAATTTTTAGATTACTGTGAATTAGATTAAGTGAACTGTAGTCATACCTTCAGCATTCTTAACCCTTTAACTACAGCTACTCTGATTTCATATGGCTGAGGTGACCAAAAACCCCATGACACAGAGCAATTTATTATGACCAAACACGTATCTGAATTTGTTGCTTATCTTGCCTGAATATTTTTCTTTGGATGTCAAGATTCACTGTTCTTGCAAGCAAGTATATATAGGCTTTTAGAGAGAGGTTAAAGTTGAGGAAGAGCTTGTCCTGAAGAGGATCCTGAGCAGTAGTTTTATGGGTTCAGAGCCATAGCATTTAAAGAGAGGTCTAAGCTTCTATGAGCTAATCTTTCCAAGTGTCAAAAATAAACTTCATATTTACAAACCTTCCATAAACCTATATGTGGTAGAGCAGTCAACTTTTATAGAGCTACATCTCACAAAATCAGAGTGAAAACTTATGTCAAATTCTAGCCTTAAAAAAAACACATTTAAACTGGGGGTTATGTGGTAAACAAAAGGGAGGGAAGAAAGAATAATGCTAAATACATTACTTAAGGCAAAATATATAATAGATAAAGGGGATTAAGATAGGAAATGCCATGATAACTACTTAATGATTTTTTTTTTTTTTTTAAATTACATTCAAATTGACTTAAGGATGTTATGTTAGTTTTCCCAAAGCTGTTAACAAATTTGGTCAGATTCTGTAGGCTTGATCCATGAAATGAAAGACAGCAACAATACTACTCTTATGTTCAAAAATACATAACTTCATGGTTTGCCCAAGAAGCTGATGAAGTGGGTTCAGTTCCATCATGCAAGATCCTGGGGAAAAGGGATTAGACCCATCTATTTTGACAACCTTAGGATGTAGTTACACTACCAGTTCAAGCCTATGTAAGATGCTCCTACCAAAAGAGGTGACTCTAACCTTTTTCCATTAGACTTAGGGTCTAATTAAGTATGATTACAGAGATGTAATCCTTCCAAATTACATTTTTCCATAAAAATTGCACCTTATTACAGTATTTTATGGACATTGTTGGACATCCTCTTGAATTGCAATTATACTTGCATCTTAATCTTTTTTGGACAAGATTTCATCTTCCTTTTACAGTTCAAGCAGTATTCAGCTGTGTTTCACAACTCGTGTTAGTGCAGTTGAAATAATTAAACCAAAATGCATGTTGATTAAGATTTGACTTTTTTCTCCATAATTTGCAAATATATTCAAAATTGCTTTTCCTGAGGAAAGACACGTACTATGTGAGAGACTATTTGATAGCATGAGTTTGTATGGAGTCTTTTTCTGAGCTCAGGAGGAGCAACAACGCAGGATTAGCTTGTTAAGATTTACTTATTAACACTTGTTTAACATCTGTCTTAGTCCAAAAAAAGTTGCTTTTTTTAGTCTACTTGATAGTAGCGTGAAGAAGTCTCAGCCAAAATTGTGTCCCATTGGAAGCTGTATGGTAMCAGATGAATCCTAAAGAAATGAAATTGAAGTTCACAGAGAATATAAGAAGGATAGAAAACAGTAATGAAAGGTGAATGTACATTAAATGATTTCGCTCATCACGCTTGTGAGTAAACGTTTGATTTTCGTGGTTGACTGGTCCATAAGCAGAGACTTTTAGGATTTGGCAATGCATTTGGACTTTGGCAATTAAAATCTGTGTATATCCTATTTTGGTTAGCTGCTGCATTTCTTGGGCCTACACCCCCCTCAGCTTAGTGACCTAGCAAGGTGATTTTTCTGCCTTCAAGATCATCCAGCTCTGTCTGTGGTCACTGGTGACCAAGGTTGATGGGGGAGCAACCTGTGCTGTCTCCCACGGTGTGTTATATTCTCAGTATTATTTCTGGAGGGCCATTGAAGATGAGGGACTGCCGGGTCTGACCTGTTCCAGAATTCAGCTTTTCCCTGGGAAATGGGGAAGCCTGGTCTCTCTCTTGGGCTCTGAAAGCAGCAGGAGGCTCCCCCTTGGCTGTGTCCTGGAGGGAGGAGGAACTCTCTGGCTCTCCCTGCTGGCCCAGGCAGCTCCTGTTCACTGTTTCCCTTGAGCTGCTCGTACCAGACAGCGCTGTGGATGGTGAAGGGGGGTGAATAATTCTGCCTGGGTGTTTTTGTTCTCCCATTGTCAGCGTGCACTGTGGATGTTCCTGTAGTTATGTAAAACCACTTCTGTGACTTGGGCTGTTTTCTCTACCTGAGTATTGGTGAGAAAATCAAGTAAAACTCACAGCTTTTTAAGCCATCTTCTTTCCTTCAGCCATTATGTTATCTTTGTTTCCTGTTACACTAGAATCCTTACAAATTCATTAAGTTTAAGCATTAAACTACATTAAGGGAGTCAGGAAATTTCTCTGTCAGCAGGTCTCTTTTAATAGGAAAATAAAACCAAGATATTTAACAGAACTGCCAGGAGCAGAGTCTTAGTTACCTTTTTCTTTCTCCCCCCCCCACCCCCCGAAGGCGTGTGCCTGTGGCATTGCATCCTTCAGTGCTTGTAGAAGGAAGATTAGGTTTAGCAGGGCACATCCTGTTTCTCCACTTATAGAGGTAGTCAGAAATTTTAGATCACTGAGCTTCAGAGGGTTTTGTCTGAAACAAAACAAACTTTTGCCACATTCGCCAAGCCTCCAGCTCGAAGGGAGCTGCAGGTATTCCTGCTGTCATCACTGAAACTGGCAAGARCACCATTTTCCCTGAATAGCTGTAACACCCTTAATTTCCTCTTCACTGGAAATTGCTATTTTTGTTGGGTTTATTCCATGGTGGGCCAAATCAAATAAAAAAATCTTTCCAGCAAACTAGAAGCCCATGTATTCAGCATGAAGGACAGATTGGAGCTAAACTACACATGCTGCTTAACATCAGGTGGGAACATCCAGCAACACGAATGTCATCACCATCATGTCATGATGAGACTATAATTTCACCCTTCCTCTCAGTGCCTTACATGTGCCAATTCCTTAAGTGACCACTCCAGAGACATTTCATGGAAGTCCTTCCTAATTAACGAGGGAATGTTCAGAGTTGTGACTTTCCTGTCTATGCTTATTGTGTTGATTAGATATGGGCACATGTTTGTGTTCATTACTTCAGAACCATGATCTTGAATGTGCTGGCTCATTCACAGGCTGTTGCAAGGGTGGGAAGCATACAGTCTGGTGGCTGGTTATAGCTTGTTATTCAATTTATTATGGACTGTGGACTCGCTGTCTTTGCAGGRCGAGGGGGCATGGTATTTCTCTAATGTTATAGTTATGTTTATATATGGCCTACCAAATGTATCTGAAAGTCCTCAGTAAAGAAAATGTTCAGCACATTGGTCTGATGCATAGGACATTGCAGTTCAGTATGTAGGTGTGGGAACCTCATCCGATTCCCATAGAAGTTGATGAGATTTAATTTAATTTTGAATCAGATTCTGCAGACACAAAGGTCTAGTGTAGCAAAAACTAGATGTTTCCACAGGCTGCAGCTGGGCATGGCAGCAGCTGGGCATGGCAGCCTGGCAATAGTCTACATTTGCCTGGGCGTGGTGAATATAAATGATGTCTTCACTCTTAGGTCTTTTCCTGATAACATAGAGATAAGTGAACCATGATAAAGGCACAACCACTGACGTCGCAAACTGTATGAATTCACACACTGAAATCTGTCAGGCATTTGTTTTATTGGCCTTTCTTTGTTTTCTCTAACCCCACCTCATGCAGAAATAATTGATAGTCATCTGCTGGAGGTTTCTTAGTCTGCCAATAGTTAGGGTAGTTGTCTCCTTCCTTCCAGTCCCACTATACTGCACACCAGCAAATCTTTTTGCCCCTGTATGGAGGGGATAATAATCAATTATCTTTATAGTGAGGGATTATTATGAGTTGGAGCCACTGAGGAGTCACCATAGAAAGGGAGTCTTGTGGTGAAAGCTTTCAGTGTTTGCAACAGTGACTTGGTTCACCCTTTTGGTGTCAGTCAGAGGCACAGTGTTAAGTAGAAAAATGAAGCTTTCCAGCATTTGGAAAGAAATTTCTTAACAATTAGTTTTGGAAAGATTGCCTGAGTCCCTCATGGTTTTTTTGTTTCTAGATTTTGTAAAAACAGTATTAGAATACTGATGAACCAAAGGGTAGACAGAGGCATGTCTGTTGGCACGGCCCTCCCCAGGGTGCAGACTGTAACCTCTGCTGCCAGAGTACGGACTTCCCAGCTGGTCTCAGTCACCTATTCAAAATACCGAGGTTCTCCTTTATAATTTGCCCCATGCTGGCATCATTTTGTTGTGATGAAAGGTTGTTGGAAGGGAAACCAAAACCCAGTGTGTTGAGGCCATGAGGCAAGGATTGCAGAACATTGTCTTGGAGTGTAGCTGGTAAAAGGTTGTATAACTGTCTTTTTCTGTAAAAGGGATCCACTGTTGGTTCCTTCAATTAAATCTCTCACAAAAAAATGGACTAGTAGTATAAACAGGAGAGGGATCCAAGTAACTGTCCTGCCTCTCTCCAAATCTGAGATATCCACATGGACTCTGAAACAGGCTGTGTCAGGACCATGAAAATGCTGTGTCAGGACCACGAAATCTGATTTGTTCCAATGCAGTATTTCAAAATCCAGATAACAGTCTTGTGAAGTGTAAGGGGGCGTAGACTTGGAGAGTATACCTAGTCCAGTAGAGAGATACAGCAGTGAATTTGAATCCAAACTTGGATTTGGTTGCAGGGATCTGGTTCATGTCCATAACTGCTAGCAGCACCTTGTAGGATCATAAAGTCACTTTTGAATAATTCTGTGCAGTTGATAGTTCCCTTTTGTAAAAAATGGTGGTCATTTCAGGACAATAGGTATGCTTCAGTTTCAGTAATAAAAAGCACTGCTTAGCATGGATGCACTGAGATACATTCACAGAGTATGAATTTGTTTTCATCTTTTGAAAACTATAGAAGAGAATTCTGGGATTAAAAAAATGAAAGTTTTTTTTCATTTTTATTCTGAGCCACGTGCAGGAGAAGGCAGTGGAAGTTTTTTATTCACAGGCACAGAAATAAAGTAGTGGCACAGTCCGTACTGAGAGGCACAGCRTAGATGCAAATACAGTGCACGTGGTATATCTGTTCCCTTTTCAGAACAGAGTTTACAAACAAAGCAATTCTGAGTTTTTAAACCTCCCTTTTAAATCTAAAACATTCATATCTACAATGGCTTTCTACTCATATTCTGATAATTCCTATAAATTAAGACAGTCTACACAAAGAAACATTTGCCTGCTGCAAAGGAATTGTGTACATCTAAGAAGCAGGCAAGCAGCAGATGCAGCATGGAGAGAGGTATAAACAGGACATACATGTGTGTTAAATCTTCAAGTAAATATAGATGATCAATACCTGTTACTATTACGTGACCTRTTTCTTTTTGTCAACAGTCATGAATAGGAATGATACAATAGTGTGCAACTACCTTGCCAATGAACCTCAGCATTGCACAGACACTCACACAACTGCTATTTAGGGAGTCTGAGAATATAAACAGAGCATGAGTGGATCATATAGTCCCATGTGCCAGTCCACCAAGGTGGCCGGACAGATAAATCCAAGGGCGCCCTTCATGCAGGGATGTGCACGCATTCACATTCACGTCGGTCAGATCGTGTGTATGTCCTCCCAGTGGGAATGCAGAGCTTACTTAGGAGGTATTATAGACTCGACTCCAGACTGTTGGTGAGCCTTGAATGTCTCAAAATATTAAAAACAAACAAACAAGAAAAAAAGCCCCAAACATTCTTCTGTAGCTATATAAACTGTATTTTTAAAAGGYCCATTTTAAGTAGTCTGACTTTTTTCATGCTTGAGAAATTACTTACACAGTGAGCTATCTACTTTGAAGTTTTAAATGCAATAATAGATATATGGATTTTATACATATATATGTACATGAGAACTGTTTTGCAGAAAATATGAGAGAAGAGCTCTGTCCTTTTTTGGACTGTAGGAATAATACATAATGTACTACAAGTAGAAATACATTCTGAGTAAATACAATCACTACTGTTTTGTGGTATCTGGAGGCCTCTGTGACTGATTAGTCATATTTTGCATATTAAGTACTATAAGGTCAAGTGTCAGAGTGGCTGAGCACCGTATTTCCCATTGATTTTGTTCAGAGTTGCATGGACAGATCATTAGAGCTGTGTGAGTAACAATTTCTGTGATTCACTAGCAATTCTGAAAAATAAGAAACTCTCCAACTGGAAACCACCGTGTTATTTTTTTTCCTAGTGAATAAATAGACTGGCACAACCAAAACATCTTGTTGAGCATCTTTAATAAAAGCAAAGGAAATTTGGAATCAAAGGGCTGCATTCAAAGGAGCATGTGGGATCAATTCATAAAAGCTGGGAAGAGATGCTGCTCATATATATCTTAGGTGTCCGGAGAGATAAGAGCCTGATTTAAGTCCCTCCTCTAAGTAAGTTAAAGGATAGACTTAAACCCAGGATTTACAGGTAGCGAAGGAACATGGTAAGCAGTGGGCCAGAGAACGCGGAGTATGTAGCTGTTTGAGTGGTTTTAGGAATAGTGCCTGTGCCTCCCTCGGACTCGCATATTAACCTAAAATGTTTCTTCTTGGAAATGCTAAACCTGTTTTTAATGTTTTCTCTTATTTTTTTTAATTTTGTTTTAACCAAAACTATTCCCATAGCTGCATTTTTAAATATTTTTTTTTTTTTAGAGTATTTTTCCAGAATTTTTCCAAAGTGTAATGAAATGCTTTACCCAGGTCTAGTGTGATGACTCTTCAGCTGGAGAGCRCAGTTCTCCTTCCCCACAGTGACAGCGCTGTGGAGGCCCAGAACTGGAAGAGTTTGGTCTGTCTCCTGTTCCAGAGCAGGACGCTCTTATTAACAGCTAATAAAGGCGCTGCCTCTGAAAATGAAGAGTTTTGTTTGCCTCTTTCTCTCCCCCTCAAATCCCCATATGAATTATGTTTTATCAGTGAAATCACTCCTGGGTTGTGCAATCTACTAGGAAGACTAATAAGTCTTTTATAACTATAATCTACATGTGCTAGCAAACTTGAATAAATTTACATATATGAAAAAGAGCAAATTTGGATAATTGAACAGTACAGAGCTTTGTGCTGAGAGCATACAATAGTATCTCTTTCACCAGATGTGTGTGACTAAGCAGCCTCTTATTACTGGTTGCAGAGTGCTGACTCCAGAAAAGGACATTAAAAGTATGGCCTTTAAATATAGATGGAGGGAAGYAGTTATTTACCTAGTGCAAGAAATTGCAAAGTGGCCAATTACATGGCCAGTGGAAATCGGACAATAAAATCTGCTTTTCCTGGATTGCATTCTTCATAAAAGGAGGATGCTGTAGTAGGCTATATAGTTTATTAGGAAAATGGTTCATGGAAAAGTACAATTTCAAAATGCATGTAATGATGTATGAGAATCCTCACTATGTATACAGTTATTTCGTTGTATATGTTTATTCATGTGAACTCTTAACAAAGCAGGGAAATGCCAGTTTCTTGCTTTTATCAGCAGATATCTAAGAATAGACTGCTGGAACTTGCATTCCTTCAATGTCAGAGCTTTAAGTTAGAAGACAGAAGAGAGACAGGGAGGGCGTATATGGTTTTTCCAAGTTTTATGCTTTGTTTAGAAAAAAATTCCTAACCTGTGCTTAGAGTATTTTAGTCGTTTTTCCCATGAGAAACTCTTGAATTACAAGCAACGAATAAATAGGTAGAAGATTTTAGATTTATTAAGCAAAATCACAAAACGGGGGCAGCTAAACTTAAGAATGCTGCTAAAATGTAAATTCAYGGTGTGCCGTGTTCTTCGTCTTTGCCCAGAGGGCACAGGTGATTGTTGGCCAGAAGAAACTAAAGTTGCGCGCTTACTCTTCTAAGCCGAGTGGTGCTCATAGTGTTAGCCAGTGGCTTTTACTGGAGTGTTACAATACAGATGAGCAGCRAAGTATTTGTGATCTCATATACTGTATGCATCTTCCTGAAACACTCTTGATTCAGAGCTTGAGGAGGGGGAAATTACTTTTTACAATCAGGAAGAGGCAGCTAATAACTTAAAATCCAGCTCAGCCAGAGGCTCCTGATACCATTATGGCTACTGCCTTTCCGTGGCAATGAATTCCTTCTCTTGTCTGTTGTGACGCATAGGTGAAAAACATGCAGCAGAGCCAGATGATGCAGAGCTGGTGAGCCTCAGCAAAAGGCTGGTGGAGAACGCGGTGCTGAAGGCCGTACAGCAATATTTAGAAGAAACGCAAAACAAAACCAGACAGACTGATGGAAGCCCCGTGAAAACTGAAGAAGCAGCAAGCAGCACTAAGAATGAGAGTGACAATGATAACAGCAAGTGAGCACTGTGCAAAAAGCCCAGGAGCAAATATCCCACCAAGAATAACCACAAAAACATSTCCCAGCTCCCTGCTGAAATTTGCTAAGTGGTGCTGGGTGACAGGCACTCTGCTTTGTGAGTCTCTTATCAAAAGTTTGTTCTGAATCGAAGGACACTGTCTACTGGTTTAATAAGTGCTTGCACTGCTGAAAATCTGTTGAATGCTGGGAGGGATGGACGGTGGGAAAAAGACAAGAATGGTGAAGCAGGCGGCTCCAGTCTTCACTGGCTGTTGATACCAAGAGTCCCTTCCTTGCTTTTGAAGAGAAACTGAACCCTTTGCGTTTGCCTTTCGGATTGTCCTGAATGGCCGTGGAAGAGGCCTTGCCATAAGTGGAAGCGATGCCCTCCGCCTGAGGGTTTGGCACTGCCGCAGGGCTGCTTACTCCATGTGAGAGCACATGCTGTTTCCTAGTCAACAGCAGTCAACCCCAAGCTAAAAATTACCACTACAGATACTCATCGCAGATACTATTACACAGTATGTAATATGGCAGGAGTTTCTCTTAAATGTGACGCTGTACTGTTCTTTACTTTTTGGTAGCATTTGTTGATGTAAATTTTTTTTTTCTTTTTTGACAAAGTACCTTTTTATAAAAAATCAATATGGGCAAAAGGCTGAGCAATTAATAGTGTCCAAACCAGATATGATTTCTTTATCTCCATCCATTAATGACTCTAAATGACACTAGTTGTTATAAAATGTATTATATTGTTCTTTTCCTCTAGGAAAGAGCCATGAAGCAGACTTAGTAAAGGAAGCTTTGCACAGAGAAACACAGGCCCTGTTATCCAGACTGAATCAGATAAAGGAGCTGTTATCCAGTTCTGATATCCGCACGAAAATTAGCAAAGAACTGTTTGAAGACAGGCGCAACTCTAACAGTAAATGGAAAAGTTGTATTGACTCTGGATCTCYAAATGCATGATTGTAAATTGCCATGATGTAAAATCTCATCAGGTTGTTTAAAGACAAAAAATATTTCTTCAAGAAATTTTCCTTTCTGTTTCTTTTTTACTGAAAATATGAATTGGGTGTAAATGGCTCACGAGGAATCATGCTGAAATACTTGCACAGGAGGAGTATATTTCATGATGAAGAAGTACAGCCACTCCTCAGCACTGCTTTGAAACACGCTTGAATGTGCAGGTATATGTCATGACTCCAAAGTGGAAAAATACTGGTCTCAAATAAATGTGAGCAAACACTGTGCCCTTCCTTTATCATTGCAAATAATTCAGATTTTTCTCATAGATCCTTTCCCTTACAATGATATACAAATATTAAAAAATGGATGCTTTTAAATACTTTATAATGTATAATTGAAAAAACTTCTTTTAATTATCTGCCTTTTTGATATGTACTGGCATTTTGGGTTAGCACTGTCTAGTTGTTTTTTTTTTTTTTTTTTAAACAGCACTTGAATACTTGTATAGATGCTGACATGTTGTTTCTGCTGGTGTTTACACTAATGCAAGAATGTTTTAAATTTCAGAATGAAATTCAGGCTCCACTGATCTCAATGGGAGACTCTCATTGACTTTAATGGAGTCAGGATGCTGCAATTAAGATTTCTCGTGAAAATAACAATATTCCTTGGGATAATATTTGCCTTTTTACTTTTGTAGAACTGTGTTTTTTGTCTTTTGTTTTTGATGTTGCCTTCACCTCTAGCTTCTGCTGCCTGAGGTGGGGTGTCAGTTTGCTCTCATTGTTCCCTCCACACACCTGCAAGATTCACTGAAGCTTTGGATGTACAACAATGCAGGAATAGGTCCAATATTTGCATTTTTTTATAAACATTGTTTATGTCTGATCATAAATGCCGTATGATACATGTTGTGATTGGTATCAGAATTGTGCTGTTAGAACAGCTGTGTGCATATTCTTCATTGGTCTCAAGCACTGGTCATTTCTCATGTGTCTAGCTTATTTTTTTTCTCATTTGATATATAACAGTATATTCTGAAATACGTCTCATACATCTCTAAGCCATGTTCATAATAAAGTATTTTTTTCCTTTGCACTCTATGTACGTTTTTGCCCGTCGCCAAATGGACTTTAATAAAATGAAGTCCTTTGCAAGTAACAAACCTGACAGAAACAGTGCTTGTATGAATCATGCCATTAAGCTGACTACTGAGCTAGAGCTTGGGTCCTGAAATCATGTGAGGAAATCATGCAGATAAGCTAGTCCCAAGACATTATTGTTTTAAATGGAAAAACTTTGAAACTCTAGAGATTAATTTCTACTCTGGGCAGCGTGGGATTGTACCAGTACTTCGTTCTAACTTCCTAGAGGTCCATATCTACTCTTCAACCTCAAAAATTGATTTTGAGTTTAACAATTAGACTCAGAAWAAAAAAAAAAAAAAATCTGAATTTGCCATCATCACTGGAGATAAAAACCCAAACTTTCACAAGTGGATCTATAAATCCCTGCACAGTGACTCTCTCAGCCCAGTGTGTTCCCTTATTCCATAGGCTAAGGAGAGATGCTGCAATTACTGTATCCTTATCTAAAATAAGTTTCTTTGTCATATCAAACATTAGTGAGTACTAATTCATTTGGAGATAGCTATTCAAATTTAAATCCAACTTGCAGATGAAAACACAAAACCAGACAATCGGCTATGAAAACAGGAAAACAATTTATTGTATTATATCTGAATTTCAGATTGTCATCTCCCTTTCCTCTGTACAAGTCATTACCATGAAAGTGCCTTTTTTATATCGTTCAGCTTGTAACAGTCACTGTCCACAAGTTTCAAGTAAAACTGTAGAAATTAATCACTGAATTTATGTCCAGACACTTTGATAGGTGACCTGGTTATTAGAGACTCTGCTCATTCACAGTTCTTGTGGATGGCATCAAGAATAGCAGCTCTGAAAAAATAAAGCATAGGGGACTTAATGGCCTGAACGTTAGGCAGCTAGTATCATTTGAGATGCCCTAGGGTGGGCCTGGCATGGGTCTGGCAAATATGTCACAAACCCTACAGGAGACGTGTTCTTCTGGATCAGGAACTGTGGGCTAGAGGATACCCCAGAGCCTCTTAAAAAGACACTAGATACCTAYGTTTAAGCAACTAAAACCCATCTTTGATTTTCAGATGTTTTGACCCATGAAAGTCAACAGGGCTTTTGTTTCTAAACCATTCACGTTCTTTTAAAATGCCAACCATAGCCTTTATTTCTGGTTTTGACAAGACACTGCTTATTAATTTACTCAAAATTGAAAACAAAATAGGGTAAAAAAAAATCCTGCCTCTGGATTCATTCTCTTATGACAACGCTTCTTCTTGCTTTCTCTATTTTTTTCTATTAATTTTTTTTTCCACTGGTAGCGAAGCTTGGCTGCCAAATTAAAGCATAAATCTCTTGTATGGAGCTTTGAGATGAGCACTGAAGAATGCAGATACACAGAGACTCAACCTATTATAGGCAGGTGTGAAGCTCTGAGCCGCACACACCAGAACAAATATGTTGCCTTCGTCACGCTCATAAATCTTTTTCAGACAACAATTCTGCAATTCTGTTTTTTAATTAAGCGCTTCCTTTGGGGAATGTCTTGAGGTAGTGATGCACAGGTTTTTCCGGGAAAGTGTTGGCATTTCAAAACAGATGGTGCAAGTTTGTCCATGTTTTGTTTCCAGTTCTACCTTCTAGCTCGCTCACACTCGAGTGTTTCTACACTGCTGATTGTAGAGATGTCTGTGACAGGTTTAAAAGCAGTAGCTCAGCTTCCAGGACTAGTCTAGCTGGAAGTCTTTGGACTGCCGTGACCCACTGAGAAACTGTGTCTGACATCTATGCTTGGTCTAGGCGTAGACCACAAAAGTTGCAGAAGCCATATATTGGATACCTGAGCAGCCCTTGCCATAAATTGTGTGCACTGTTGAGCTGTGCATCAGAGGTGTTTAAGAGTTGATCGAGTAACCAGAGAGATCAGTAAATCCATGTAAGTCCTGACCCACAGACACTAATTTTCTGATGTGGGAAGAGAGACTGTTTTAGAAACCGATGTCTCTAAGCATGAGAGTGAACATGGCATAAGGATGCTCAGTCTGGTAGCTAGATAGTAATGCAGCAGATGAATGTGCATCAAGCTCTTTGTGAAAAGGAAACTAAATAGTGTTTCTGTGTTGATTGAAGGCGATACAAATCTAAAAAGGATTGGAGCTTAAGGTCAGATTCAGACACTGTGTAGCCAGATATACAGATATTGGGACTCACACTGGATAACGCCCTGTATCTACTAATGGTCCTATTGAAGTAAGTATGATGCTTTGAGTGGTAAAATACTACTTCATGGCAAGKTTATACAATCTGGAAGTTAGGATTCAAGAGGCTTCATGTTTTATATTTATAGAAGTTTCTGATTATAACTGTGCACACTTTTGTGTGTGCTATTTTAGCCTAAAGGCCATGTGAGTGCGTCATGGATCAAAGAGTGTCAGCCATGCTTCATTCTGGTGACAAGAATGATGCTGTTTCATTTTTATGTCAGTCTAGACATGACTCATGTATTCTTGTTAGAATTCTGTTTTTATAAAGGTCTTGAGAGATATCCTACACATTTCTGTAGTCAGCAAGCAGGAAAAAAAGAAGAGAAGCGCAAAGCCACTGCACTCAGCAGAGCTTGTAAGTTGAAGTTTAGTAAAAACACACATTTACTTTTTAAATTCAGTTATGTCCAAGAATATACTCATGAAATTAAGTGTAAACTGAAACTTTTTCACTGCAGATGAAATACTACCTGCAGAGCCAGCTCCAGCCCAGTGGAAGCCAGGAGGGAATCCGGTTGCCTTGCGTGGAGCCTGGCAGCCAGGCGCCTGAAGCTTGCTTCACTGTGCTTCTAGCCTGGGACTTTGTTTTGCATGATCTTTTTCAAAGCAGTCTTTTATCTGTGAATGCCCTCTGCCTCTGTTCAGCTGTTAACGGCATATTGTCTTGGCCTTAGAAAATGAGGGACTGAATCGGTACTGTAGCTTTCAGCTGTTTCCATCCCTTTGGAGGAGGGGGGAGGTTGTCACTGAAATCCCAAAGAGGTTGATGTCTTTGCAGAGACACCTCTGGTCTCACTCGCACTGCCAGAGGTCAGAGGAGGGCCTGCGTGGCTGTTCACTGAAGTCTTCATCTAGAGATGACTACTGTCTGATCCCGAGGCAGCAGASATGGCCCAAAACCACTGGACAAAAGCAGTTCCCAAGGGATGCACCCTCCCAGAACCGAGATGGTGAGTGGGTCAGCTGCGTGATTAGTGGGCAGTCGGATAAAGTAAGTGTTGTTTTAGCTTTATGAAAATTGTTCGAAGTCATGGTCATGTAGTAATTTAATTTGTGAAAACCTTTTGGAATTTTGATTCTTCCGTAAGTTTTCACATAGTGATAAGGGGTAATCTCTGAAACTGATGAAGGTGCTTTTGCTTTCAAAGAGCTCATTAGTGCCGTACCATAATGTTCTAGCGAAATGCTTTGCACTTTTTATTTCAGTAACACAAAATCATTACGTTGGCCTGGTTTCAGAGGCAAGGAGTCACACCATTCCTATGGGAAAGGAAACTGTTTGAACCCTGGAAATAGGAACATGTTAATGCTGACGTGTTTTACTCTGCTGTTCCTTTGATCAATACAGTTTCTGTATAAGCAAGTTCTTAGCGTGCACTCATCTTCTCATTTATATTCTCCTCATGTTAAGTCTTTATAATGAGAACATTTGTACTGAATGAAAATCAGCCCTGAGAGACGGCTGGGCTGAGAAGTAAAACGCACTTATAGTGGAGCAATAATTAGAACAGTACATAGGAAAACAAAAAGTGATATGCCTGCCATTCCTGGCATAGCAAAAAGGGCACTCTGGCATTGGCAAGCAAATACTTCTGTAGCAAGAAACTGGAGTTTGACTGCTGGGTTCTGGTCTCTGTTCCCACCGCTGTTTATGTGCTTTGTTTAGTGACTCTTGGACACAAAATGCATTAGCAGAGACTGGGACGTGGAACTGTTTCTTGCAAGGGACTATCCTCATTGCTGGAAAATAAAGCCCCCTTTTGCTTCTGCTGATTAAGGATTAAACCAATCAAAAATGCAGAATTAGGGTAGTTAAAAGGAGTTGATTAAGAAACAACACATGAGGATTTCAGCAGAAGCTTATTTGAAATAAAAGGAGTTTTTCTTTCAGATAAGAAAGGCAGAGATGTTTTGAGGTCAGGATTGACTCTAGAGATTCTGCAAATCTGTAGATTTTTAGCAAAATTACAATTTGAATTAAAAGTCAGGGAAGGCATTGCACTTTCAGAATCCTTTTTATTAATTCTTTTTTTCCCCCAGCCATACAGAGAACTTCAGGCACTGAAACAGTCAGAATATAAGAAGAAGAAAACATGCTGATATGATTTAGCTTCAGTCATAACTCAGACCACCAAAATGTAACAGAAAAACAAAGCCAGGAAGGAATGCCAGCAGCTACTGATAAAATYTGAACGTAGCTGCCAGTGTAAGAAAGATGCAATAAGTCCAAGCRTTTAGAAGAATAGAGGATGAAATGAAGCAAAACGATAGCGTTCTCTGCATCTGGTCAGCCAAGTGGTGCACACCTGCGTTTGTCACTCAGCTGTACTGTACAGGCAAATGTCCCATTTCCCAGTCACATTTTCCAATCAAACACATCTGAGAGGGAAGGCTGAATGAGCACGTGGCTGTGGAATACCGCTCTGGCAGAGCACTGAAGTGAAGGGCTACAAGAAAGATTGCAGGAGAGAGGCTAAGTCAAGGCAAAGCTCAGGGAGATGATCTCTAGAGGAGAAGGAAGCAGCAAAGAAACAGAGTGTGCATTTGAAGCTCCTTTTACTAACACATTTTATCATTGTGTAGGTCCACTGAACTTCTGTGTCTAGAAAGCAAAGTAGTCTAAGTAGTCAAATCCTTAAATGTGCACAGAGTGCTACGGAAATCAATTGCAGATAATCTTAAATTCTGGGGTATGCATGCTGCCAGCCAGCGGAGCAGAGTGGGAAACAAACCTCCCTCCTCCAGAAACAAATGGATGACTGAATGCTTGCAAATGGCTGAATGCGACGGCTGCAGCATCAAGCTGCCGGCTGCGTTACTTTATGCTTGTAAAGTACAGGAGATTGGAGTACAAATCATGGGTAAGAGGAAATGAAATGTCTATTCTTGGTATAGGTAACATCAGCAAACTTATTTAGGTTGATTACCAAAAAAGATCCACTGCAAAACCAGGCAGAATCGTCAAGCAAATATGATAACTAGGTAAATTAAAAGCCGCTTTACCATTATGCTCTAAATGAGATGTATCACTGCACCAGGGTGGATACTCTTGTTTGTAGAATGATTACTAACAAAGGGAATATGTGGAGAACAGCTAAACCAACATCCTAAATGAATAATACTGCAAAGGTAAGGAAGACGTTTCAAAAGTGAAGGTGCAAAAACAAAAAAACGGATTAATTTTTTAGTAAATCCAAATATTCTTACCTTCACCCTTCCTGGCAAAACTTCAAGTGCAGGACAGGTCTCTAAAATGTATAGCTCCATCACACTAAAACCATAAAAAAGCCTCTAATGTGTTAATCAAGGAAATACGTAACTGAAACTGCTTTTAGCGGTAGATGTATGTCGTGGTTCCATACCATTTATGTCATGCTCAGGTCCCACACTATGCAATACAACCTCATTAACCACCATCCCGCTTCCCATCSTTTGATATAATACACAGATATCATTCCCTTAGTCTATGGACCACCCCTGTGAAATGTCTGTAAAATGTCCATAAATCTCCACAAAATGTCCATTGAGTCCATTTAGTCCATGACTTTGGGCTCCATCTGCTATGGTGGTC
>JAYKAV010002607.1:509261-611118 GCA_035582835.1 Phoebastria nigripes | reverse complement strand
ATGGTATGGAATACCCCATTGGCCAGTTGGGTCAGCTGTCCTGGCTATGCTCCCTCCCAGCTTCTTGTGCACCTGGCAGAGCATGGGAAGCTGAAAAGTCCTTGACTAGTAGGCTACTTAGCAACAACTAAAAACATCAGTGTGTTATCAACATTCTTCTCATACTAAATCCAAAACATAGCACTATACCAACTACTAGGAARAAAAAAAAATTAACTCTGTCCCAGCTGAAACCAGGACAATGTAGCAGACATATAGATTCATTGCTCATCAAGCTAACATTTATTGTAAATTACCTGGCGTTTTTGTTACATATGTACTCTATAATTTTCTGTGTAGACATAGTAATAATTTTTCTAGAAATACAGGAAAGGGACTGAAATACAGAGGACACCCACTTAATTTGTACCTTGAAAGAAGATTATAAAAAAGGAAATTAAGTTATGCACTTTTTTGAGAGACTGGAAATTAACTTAATTAGTTATGTACTAGACACTTTTCACATTTTCAGTATATGAGTGTTCATTACTTTCAAAATAACACAGATTAAACACATGTTATTGGACATCACTGGACTTAGCGAGTCACACACAAGATATGCACAGAGAAGCCACAGATCAATTTGCATCATTTTGTCTTGTTGCTATCCTGTAACTTCAGTCTATTGGAAGACCACTTTCATCTGTGGCAACTGCGGAGATGCTCCTTCATAATTACTTATTAAGCTTCTGGGTTTTTTACTAGTGTAGCATTTCTGGACCATAAATGCGAATTAGTAATTTATAGACATTAATAATTTACACTAGGAAGTCTGATGGAGTAACAGAGGCTGGAGGCCATGGGATCAAAGGGAAGAAAGATCTTCTCTGTAGTCAAGAGCGTGTCAGAGCAGCACCTTGGCTCCAGGGTAGGTGAGCGGCTAACTCCCGGCTGGAGGGAGGCTCATTGCAGGGGCTGGACTAGCTTTGCAGTCAGCCAAAGGCGAAGTCACAGAAAGGGAAGAGGACCTAAGACGTGGTTGTAGGTGGCCTGTACCAGGCAGGAGAGCCAAGTCCTGGCTGAACATCCACGTTGTTCCTCCCCGGAGGAGCAGGGGCAAGCACTGGTGCTGAGGAAGGCCAGCCGTGCCTGTGGCGTGCGCTCGGGCACCCGTCCCAGGCTGTGGGCTCAGCGCRTGCTCGGCCAGGACCCCGGGCAGGCAGGGGCAGTGCCGGCGTGCAGGTCACAGCACGCTCTGCGCGGCCTCAGCTGGCCCTTCCTGCACCACGTCACCCCCACAGCCACAACGCGACCGGCGACCTAGCCGGGACCACAGTTGTCATGCCAGCTGTTCCCCATACCAGCAGACATTTCCATCCAAATACTATGTTAGCTTATGCATGAGTGGATTAATGTTACTATTAATATTCCAGACTCAAACCGGTCCTTGCAAGAATTAGAAAAAGGAGCTTTCAGAAAAGTRCTGGCTAACATTCGTTAATCATTATTCTTGAAAGAAATCCCATAGCACTTGGCTCCACCAAAATGTTTGGCATATTCTTACCCTCTTTTTCTYACTGTAGAGCAATCCAAGGGGAAGATTCCTTTAGCCATGGCTGGCCCTGGAGGGTTAGTCACAGAGACACAGGAGGCATATGGCCAAAATCAAAAGGAAACCTAGGGAGATGGACACTGAACAGAGATAAAATCTCCATATTGCACGTAGTCTTYTCCTTTCTCTGGTTTGCCTGGGAGTCATCTTGCAGTGCTCCTCTGGTGAGGTTTACACCACATGGAAACGCTCATGTTCGGCTGTTTCATGTAATTCATCCTTCACTATTTGTGTTATGTAGATTTGTAGGTTTGTATAAGACCAGTTTAAAAATAAACATGAGCCCAGCAGAGACCTAGCACAGTCTGGTGTGAACATGTTGCAGCAGCTGAGTTACACTCCCCCAATATTAAAGAAGCTTTGTATCCTACCAACACTTAGCCTGGAAATTGTGCAAATAAATTAAGGAGCTTTCAAAAGTAACCATTTCTTCAACCAGAGAGAGAAAAGCTTACCAATGGGCTAGCTGCTATCCAGACGTTTTATTAACTGTACGAGCGGGCACACTAGGTTATGCACAAAGCACGGGGCAAAGAGCCTCGCCTGGTGGCTACGGTTGAGACACCTGCATGGTCACGCATGGGCCTAGGCTCACGTATTCGCTTGTGTTCCCTCCACTTTCTACTGCAGCTAGAGAAGCCCATGTCACGTAAGTTACCTGTATGATAAGAAGGGTTTTGCCCATACACGTGAGCACCGTAAGGTCTTCCTTCTCACCCTTGCTTGCTTTACCGGAGAGAAAAAGAAGCTCAGAGTGGTGTGGCAGCACACCCAAAAGCTAAACAAACCTGGGCTAGGAGACACCAAAATTACAGAAACTGATTTCAAATCAAAGTAACCTTCAGGAGGGTCTTTCATCACTCAGATTTCTGTATCGAGAGGACAGATGTAGAAGTAAAATCTCAAACCAGAACCAGTAAATATTTATTAGGCAGTTGTTTATAGACTGGGCTGCTGGCATGATGTGTAAAGTAGCCTCTGATTTTTTTTTAAATCAGACTACTTTAGAGTTGTATTTGAGAACTGAAAGAAAATGCCATCGCCACCCAACTGAGGTAAATTCACCTAATAGTCTACAGGAAAAACATACCCAGGATGGGACATTTACATGAACAGAAATGAAAGTAGACTTAGGCCAACAGTGAATACTTCTGAAACTCTTGTTCTGAGCCTCTGGGATAAACACAGTTAAATAATGGCAAAGTAGACCTGTGAACATATTTACAAATTCATTCTGCAAGTCACATTATTGCTTTTTATGGGCTCAAAAATCATTATGCATAAAATTAGGCAAGAATAATCAGCCCAGCTTTTACGACAAACAAAACATTAGAGAAACTCAACATTTTTTGTCTGTTTTTGATTGTTTCCCTTCCTATAGCATTTCAGAGCCAAATGAGAATAGAAAATCTATCCCCTGTCTTAACAGATATTACACATATCAAACTGTAGTTTACACGAATAAACATATTATTTCAAACCAGAAATTTTCCCCATCTACTTTACTCATGTGAACGTAAGAACTGAGTTAGAGCAAATATCCGTGTTGCTGGCTTGTAAGAGCAGCCAGCGGTAGCTGCTTAAACAGGGGCAGCTGCGTGTTTCTCTCCCTGGCAGATCCTCCCAGTTGCCAGCAATCAGCCCTTCAGGGATTTTGCATCTGGAACTGGAGGCTTTGATTACCAGCCTGATTACTAAAAATGAAGATGATTTCCAAAGAGCAGAGAAGAGACATAAGACGACGATAATAAAAGTGAATTAATGAGCTAGAGAGAAACTCAGTTCTCTTTAACAATAATGGATTGAGTATTATTTGGTATAGTCCCAGCTCTCACAGAAGTAGAGGTGGGCTGCAAAATGCTGAGTGGCTTGGGTTGCTCATACGCCCTACTACTATCAGCTACAAATTTGTACCCGTAGCGTGCACAGGGAATGGCAACGCACATACTACACCACAGTTCTTAGCATCCTGTAACCAAAGCACTTAAATACTGAGATTGACAGCTGTCCTTTTATTGCCATGCTGAATCGGAAACGTTTGGCCGTTGTGGCGAGGAGGATGTTCCCAGCAACAAGTTGGTGGACAGCTCTGTTTTTCAAACAGGACACTGCAAATCCTCGCCACCTGGGAGGCCCAGAGGCCATGGCCACCAGCCGAGGAGCAGTCATGCGGTTCTGCCTGGTATGGACGTGGTGCTATTAGCAAGATCTCCTTCTCACAGGTAAGCAATTCAGGTAATTTACACCCTCCCAGGGCAAATGTATTTCAACTAGACTAGAGGGTCAAATGCAGTACATTAGGCAAAATAGCTAATGTATGATAGATTCGTGGCTGCAGAAAATAAAGACATAGTTTGAAAGAAAATRTTCTTACTGTGCTATTAGGTTAGGAGAAATGTTGCCTGAATAATAATTACAATTGAAATTACACTTTTGTTTTTCCACTTGGTTTGGGGGTGAAATAGCATTGCCACAGCTAGCAGAAGAGTCTGGTTCTTCTTAATGCACCAAACCTGCTAAGTGGAGAAAAAGTATTGTTCATATTCCTTTTCTGTTATGCTCCTTTCCTATTTATGACCTTTTAAATGATAGTCCTTCTCAAATACATGGCAACAGGCTGGGTGCATATTATTATTTGGTGCTTTGACAGCCTGGATCCTTTCAATATACTGTGTTGCAGTAAGGGGCATCAGAGGAAGCTGGCAGGACACAAAACAAACAGAAGAAGGGGTTTGTCAGGCAGCAGAGAATTGACCTGTGGAACCTGTTGCAGAAGAATCTTGTTAGTAGAAAATCTTTACATGGCTCAGGGGGACAAATGGATGAGTACTGCGAGGGGAAACCCACTGTGGATTGACATGGAAACCATATCCACTTCAGGAAAGCCCCAACTGTAAAACTCTTTTTGTCTTTTAAAATATGAAATGATTTAAGTTTTTAATTCAGCTAGTCTGTAAAGCTGTGAGCTTTGTTACCCTTCCTCCTTGGGCTTTGGAAAGTTGCTGTACTATACATTTGATCATATACAGGAAAAACATTGTTACCAAGCTGCGATCAGATTGCGAATAAAAATATAATCATAGACTTGGTAAATTCAGGACAGCCTATTGGAGGTGATAAGATGTGCAGATCACTCTTTTATAGCCCGAGGGGATTTTCATGCTTCAGCAGTATCTTTCCCAGCACTGGCACAGAGAATTATCCTCCTTCGTCCCTTGCCCCTTAGTTCAATTTAGAGCTCCTTACTAACACAAATAACCTACTTGCTATTTCTCTTTTATTTGGGAGTGTGTCTTCTTCTCATATGGGAACCATTCTGTGTTTTTGTATTTTTATCCTTGTTGGCCATTGTTATACCTCTCTAGCTCTAGGACAGGCCCTCTGGGCTGATGTGACTAGAACTGAAGACACCGTTGTCATTCCAGAGGCATATATAGTCTGGCATGATGATGTTTTCTTTTATATTCCCTATTTCTTTCCTAATAATTCCTAACATTCAGTTTAGCTTTTTGATCACTGCCCTGAACTAAGCTGAAATTTTCAGAGAAATATTCACAATGATTGCAAGATCTTTTTCCTGGGTAGTAATAGCTAATATAGAGACCATTACTGTCAATGTGTAATTAGGGTAGGTTTTGCATTACTTTGTATTTATCAGTATTGAATTTCTTCAGCCATTGCATTGTTTACTGATATTCTCACAAAACCTTTTTACAGCCCTTGATGGACTTAGCTTTGACTACTGTGAATAATTCAGTATCACCAGCAAAAAGTGTCTCCTAATTCTTCACGTTCTTTTCATGATCACTTACAAACATTTATGGAGTTCTACAGCTATTCCATTTCCTATTACTCTACTAATTTTATACTCATAATTGCTTAGTTTCTTTAATGCACTTTGAGGAGAGACATTGTTAAAATGATTTGGTGATTAGCTCATCCTTAATTGTATGTTTGTTGATATCTTCAAATAACTCCAACAGATTTTACTCTAAAAGCCATGTTGATTCATTCCCTATATAACATATTTATCTATTTTTTAATATTTTTTCCATTAGCTCAGTATATAAGGCAGATTTAGCTCCCTGTAATTCTCCAAATTTCCCCAGGGGTCTTATTAAATATTGATGCCACATTTACCATYTTCCAATCCTTCCTAATTTTAAGCAACGGGGTACAGTTTGGTCATTTCAAACCATCCTAGGACTGAGTCAAGCAGAAATTACTCATGGTCTGGTAGCCGGACTTCACCGTGTCTGTTTTGCTGCATTGCTGTGGGAAATTTCAGAGGAAAAGTAGTGCCACACTGCAGGCTTAGCACCTCATCCACCTGCAGATGAGCACACCTTTCATTTGTATCTGTTGCTTTCAACTCCAGGACTTTTTGGATTTGTTAGACTACTTATAAAGGCTCAACAGAAAGTAGTAGGAACAGGCACCTGTTGCCAGTGGCCTTAATTGAGTGTACAGTGCACTTCCAACGGAAAGGTTTTAGTGGTCCTTGCGTCAAAACATGCTGCGAAAACTCGGTTAGATCCTTTATAATAACAAGTTTAACAAAACTGGCATGGATTAGTTAATTTTGCTATWTGAGAAGCTCAAATAGTTGAGCTCATGTGCAACTACCTACTTCTCAATTCAACAATAACCAGAAGAACCTTGGACCATACGTGGCCTCGCAACCAAAAAGAAAAAGAGTATTTCTTCTCTTTCAGATGAATAGCTTGGCTAACGAAAGCTCCCAAGCGAGGTGAGCCCATGCTCACCTCAGAGGAGAAAACAGAGATACTGGAGGAGGTCAAATTGTATGGCCCTCCCCTTTCATCCTTCTGCCAAGGCTCATGCAGGTGAAACCAGGGCACAAACTCAGACAGCAGTTCACTGTAGGAAGGAGAAGATGGCAGATCTTCCAAGCATTTACAATAGCTTTAGTCTAGATGTGTTTCCCYTTGACTGTATTTACATTTAGGCAATTTGAGGGGTAGGAAATAAGGATCAGAGAGAGAGAGAGAGAATTTAACAAAAAGAAAAACCCCGCATGCTGAAGTTAATAATGTTTCATACAAGAAAATTTATTTTTGGCCTTCAAAAAGGAAGCTGCTTTCAATTTTCTGTCATGCTAAAGCCATTTTGCACCATCTGGACTTCTGTTCCAGTTTTCAGGCAGGAAATATTTTCATTCCTGTGTAAGCTTCATATCTTAGTTGCAGTGATCTCTAAAACTCAGTTACAATAATAATATTGCATAAGTTAGACTAAATATTAAGCATCAAATACTAGATTGATTTTCTCTTCAGAGATTCCATTTCTTTCATGTGCAAGTTGTTACATCCTCGCAAGGAGCCTGTTACAGCACTTTCCCTTCTGCTAGTGCTAGAAACAGAACCAGAGTTCACCCCATGGCTTGATCCTGAACCTGCTAAGTATAGTGGCAACGTGCCTGCTATTTTAGCACTACGGAAAGCAAACTTGAAAGACTCAAGGTCCCATCAGCCTTCTGAGGGATGTGGCAAGAGTAACAGATGCAAGAATCCAATATAAGCCTTCATTTTCAAATGCAAAACTCAGCACTGGAGAAGATCTTTGGCATATGTCAATATAGTTTTATTGACTTAAGTTTATTCTACATCAGGACAAACTTACCTGAAAATGTACCTATAGGATTACATTTTCCACAAGGAAAATGAGGAACAGGTCTATCCAGACAAAAATTTTCTCATATATTTAGATGTAGTCCACACCRTACATCTCCTCATTTGCAAGAGTACAAACGTTTGAACTTTGGTTCACAGGATATGTCGTCTTAATATTTAAAATGAATTTAAATCAGATGTAACAGTCTCATGCTTCCAGATATCACAACTGCCATTGATAAGTAATCCTGGAAAATCTGTTTAGAGATAACAGCAGGTGTTTAGATAAGCAACTAAAAAAGAACCTAAACCTTGTGGCTGGATTAGAACAAAGTTTTCCTTATGATTACTGGGGTTTCCTGTTTCTGTTTGGGCTGAAAATACTTTGGGAACAGTTTAACACAACTATGCAGCAGTTCCAGTCCCAGCAGCATCTGTGAAACAGAGAACAAAACATTAAAAAACAAAAATTAGCAAAAGTCTTAAAAATCCTGTTAAGTTTGTTTGACATCAGTTATTATTTTGAAATGAAAATCTGAACTGGAAACCCTCCTTTGAGGAAAACCTGCTCACACCTTTCTTTTCTTGGAATGATCTCTCTTCCCTCAGAGAAATGCTGAAAACACCAAGAAGAAAACATAGGTTCTCCGTAGGTTTTTCCAGCTGGGGGTCTTTGTTCAGTAAAAATATTCCTAATCTCTTAAGCGTGATCCAATGCCACTTCTTTGCATGCTGCATGAATCCTCTTGTGACCTTGTAAATTGAGTTTTATATGTACACTTGTCCACAGCTCTCATTTGCAATGCCAGAGGCAATTTAATTGTTCAATACTTTCATTAGTGCCCTATTGATYGGTTCCTTTTCCTCCCTGCTGTGCAGGGAAAGGTACATTTCCTTTTGCTATTTGCTATTTAATAAAACCTTCTTACTGTTTCTTTGGCATTTTGATGATACTTGATGCTAATCTTGCCTAGTGGTACTTAAAGCAACGTTTTTATTTAACATTTTATTTAAAGCAACCTTTTAAGCAATTTTACCTGGCCCCRCAAGTTCTTTTACTCTGAACCTGTAGTAAATCACTTCTCCTCCCTGCTTCCCTCCCAGCATCTATTAAACCAAATACTGGGCTGGGAAGTGGGAGGCTTTCCTCAACTAGCTGAAGGCATTAATGAACTAACATTGTAGCGTGCCCTCTAAGGCTACTCTCTAGCATATGCTGGGAAGAATGGCACCCTAACACACTGCGGGTGTCATTAGCCGGGACATCGGGGCCTCTAGGATCTCAGAGAAGCATCTGCGATTGCCATGCGACCTCACTGGAGCCAGGTGAGAGAGAAGCCATGGGAAAACCCTGACCTGTCTTGTTCCAGCCAGGGGGTGTGTCACGTCCCGCCTGTGCGGGAGAGGTGACTCAGATTCGCAAATTCCCTTGGTATGGATTAAGGTGAAACGACACTCAAGGTCTGTACATAAGCAAAGACTTTTACTCTATAGCTAGGCTCATTAGTAAATAATTGGATAACAGAAAAACTTGCCGCTCGCCACTGATGTGGGAGTTTATGAAATAATTGGGTAGCAGAAAAGCCTGCTGCTCACCACTGCTGTGGGAGTTTACGCCTTGCGTTACTTACTAGGAAAAGGTAAAAGAATAAAAGAAAGAGAGAAGGAGAGAGTGAGAGAAAGAAAGAGAGAGAAAGAGATCACCGGTCCAGGTTCCAGCGTTGGTCCAGCCGATGGGGGTCTCTGGTCCGCAGGAGCGCTCCTTCAAAAGTTCCCAAAAATGAGTCCCAAGTCCCCAGATCGAAAGTCGAAAGMGAGAAGGAACCTGTTCCCCTCCTCGCCTTCCCCTTTTATGCCCGCCGTTCACTTCAAACTGCCCCTCTGCTACGGGGGTAGTTCGTAGTTCACTTSTATTGGTTCTTACATGTCCCGTCTTCACTTAAAGTCACAGTGTCCTTTCTTTTTACTGCGCATATTCAGTGGGGAAGGGGCTTTGTTGGGTAGGGGGCTTTTCCTGCTGGTGGGTGGATTTTTTAGTATGCTAATTAGGATAGTTCAGTCAGTTCAAGTAGTTGTTTCTTTGGTTTTATCAGTCGTTCTTGTTTTCTTAGCACTTACCTGGATACTCCCTTATTTGGCCGACTTATGGTGTCATCATATTTCTTCTCCCAAGGCCAGACCCAATTAACTCTCTACAGAGGAGCCTTCCTGGGATTCACCATCCCTCAGTCTTGTGAGTGTTTGAGACATTCCTCAGACAGGCTCAGGGGATCTCCACCCCCTGCTCCCTTATCAAGTTTTGTCTCCTGTCGCTGGAAAACAGGTCTGTGTTCCAGTGGGTTACAAGTTGGCCTTGGTGTTAGCTGCCAGTTGGTCTCTTACAGGGTGTTACACGAGATCACTATGATACATTAATTTAAAATACAGTCTTTTATACAGACCTAAGCTTTCTTTCATGGCATAAAGCCACAGCACTCCCATCCAGGTATGTCCATTTCTTCAGCTGGTCTCTCCTTTCTATTTCTAGCACATTTGGCAACCCCTGGGAAAAGGGCTTCTCCAGCTCGGCGAAGAAAGTCCACGCCCTTGGAGACCGTGTGCTTACAGCAGCTGGGGCTGCACCAGGTTCTCTGGCTCCCCATGGTCACGGTGGGATGCCTCCACTTTGTGTTTTATGTTTTGCTCCAATTCTGTGGTCTTCGGAGAGTAGGACTTTCTGTTTTCCGTTTTCAAATTAAAAATCTCATTCACTTCAACAGTTTTTCTGAGACTGGTTTGGTTTGGTTTGGTTTGGTTTTAGTTGGGTTTTGAGCTTTTGAAACAGCTTAGACAACTAAAGGTCTAGGAGAATGTGTTGTTTAGGTGCTTACTAGCACAGGGGGAAAATTAAAAACCTCTTTCACATTTTTTTGTGGTAAACTCCAACAAATGAATACTATGTCTTTTAAACACTTTATTTTTAAATTGTTCATACATGGATTTAAGAGTCTTTAGGTGAGTTACTGGAGCAGTGACCAGCTGTAAGRCAGGAACTGAACATGGTCCCAAAGTCCACGTAGCTACTGAGGAACCAACTTGCCCCCTTAGAATAGCTGATCCCCCAAAGTCTGGACATTTTGGACACGTCCCCTTCCCTCCCCACGCTCTCTCTGGTGTTAGTGGCAAGGGACAGAGGTCTCTGGGGGTGGTGTGGCCTCAGAGGCCTCTCTCAGGTGTCCCCGGGGAGCTGCTTTCCCCCAGGGGAGGAGGCAGTGCCTGCASCCACCCCACTTCTGGCTGAGGGACCCAGGAAGGGCCCCACTAGGACCAGACAGGCTGGACCTGGTGTTGAAAGAACGAGAACAGTAGGGAAAGAGAGTGATTTATTTTACCAGACCACCTTAAAAGAGCTAAAGGTAGATGCATATATATTGGTACACACAGTATACACACAGTATGCCCCATTCGGTAGCTCACCCCCAAGTACTGCAGATGGGGACGAGCTGGTACCTACGGGACGTTGCCAACGTGTCCTGCAGCTGCTGCTGCTGCCAGACACAGCTCGCTGCTGCGAGACAGACACACGTTTACAGGGACACCATTGTGGGGCCAGTGGTTACTGGTGGTTGCCCCAGTCTGATACAACACATGCATCACAAGACAGTGGGCAGCTGTAGTATATCACTGCATGGTAACTGCCAGCAAATAAAAGGGCTGTAGTTTGACAGCATCATGATATTCAGGCTGTTTTACAGATTTATTAATTTACTGTTTTTAATGAGTTACTGAGACCCATAATTCTCATAGTGACCTTAAATGTCTCTCAGGCGAGAAGCAAGACCGGGACTCACAACATACACTTTGAAAGGTGTACTAAGATTTAGGGACAGAGGTCAGTTGAGCTTGCTAGTAAGGAAAAACTGTGCTAAACTGCCACATCTGTGTTTTCTCGTGTCCCCTGGTCTGCACAGAACAGGACTGAAAGTCATTGGAAGTGGCAACGTGCCACTTCATCAGTGCTGAATCCTTCTGCCAGAATGACTCAACTTCAGCCAGATGTTATTTGAGAAAAAATATGAATAAGCATTGACATTGATTTACGGTATGAAAGATCAGATCCTGAAGCTTAGATTGTTATTACAAAGTTTTTTATGAGAAAAGTAATCAGGCAGACATGAAAAAGCTCTGGTGCTGGTGTTCTCCATTACAAAGGCCTTTCCTAATACTAATGGAAAATGTCAGCTGAGTTTCTGCCCCGGTCCAGCAGTGAAATCCGTGGGTATATCGCTGAGAGTTTAACATCAATATGGAAACTGTTGATCTGTTTTTTATTTCTGTCTCTTGCCCACGAGGTTTGTTCCCATGGATTTCTTCTCTTTCTTCTGCTCCCTCCCGCCTGTCGTGGTTCAGGGTGAGGCTGGCAGGCAGGGCTGTGCTTTGCCAACCCGCAAGCACGTGCCGGGGCACCGAGCACACCTCCTGCCAGTGTCTGTCATGACAGAAACGACTCTTCCCACTGCCGTTATTGACAAAACCATTGCCTGGCGTCCACCATCGTGCAAAACGCTTTTGCAACCAAGGTCCACATCGTGCTACAATAGCTTTGGTGCAAGTCATGTGGCGGACAACTGGAGAGAGTCCTGTTCCATCTCATTTTTTTAACGGTCATCGCTGACAGTAATGAGGGCTGAGCACTTAGAGAGGAAAAGAGGAAATACAAGAGTAAAGTTAGAAACAGCGGGAGGGTCAGGGAAGGGACCMCAGCACCTGGCCCTTTTGGCTCGGCTTTGCCTTCAGCAACACAAGGGAGCAGCCCGGCGTGCTCGGGGCATCTTCTTGCCCTGGACCCAGTGCTGTCAGCCGTCTCCTCTTCTTGCCAGCACATGGTGCCTCTCAGCYGCCGTGCTGGGAGGGCAGTGGCTGCTGGGCCGGGGAGACAGCAGGCTGCCCAGAGGCAGGAGACCTCCCACCTGGCCGGGACACCCCATTTCTAGCTCCGGGCTTGGCCAGAAATGGCTTCATTCGGTGCAAAGCTCTATGCCATGGAAACAAAGTCACTGAGCTTGTCTTGGGACAAGTTCTTCATCTTCCTTCGGGGAAGTCGCGTGTCCCATGTAAACCACGGCCATTCCCAGGCTGGCCGAGGGCCCTTCAGCCCTGCCCCATGTTGCAGACCCACCACCTCCATCCCTGAACCTCCCTGCAGAGCCCCTTAGCGCCGTCCTGTGCATTCAAAATGACATGCCAGTAGTCCCCAAGAAACCAAGYGTTTGGCAGTCTCTGGGGCCCTGCAGGGATATGCCTGGGCATACTTACATGCATGTTTTCAGGTGGTGCCACAAGCAGGATGGGTTACAGCCGCACAGTCCTCAGCATTTCCAATCCTTAAAACAAATACAATTCTCTCTACTGCGGCTTGTGTGAATGGGGTAGTTTTAATGGCATCCAGAGAAAAAATGGCATGCTCTTTACCTCTGCGAGAGCTCAGGTTTTTGCAGCACAAACCCTTTCCTTCACCCCCCGGCCCAGATCTGGCTGTGTGCGCCGCGTTGCAGGGCTGTTGGGGGCTCCTCTGGTTTCTCTCATCCTCATTTCACTCCACAAAACGAGGGCTCAAAGCCCCTGTGGACGAAGGCTAGCTGAGGCAGCGTGGCTCCTGGCTTGCCAGATACCTGGCGCTAAGCACAGCGAGCGTTTAGTATTGCATGGTTATTTTGGGAAGCAGCTAACTGAGCAGAAGAAATCGCCAGGGCTCATTTGGCACAGGATGAACGCCTGGGCTCCGAGGTAAGGTGTCATTAGACCCTCAGGGGCCACAGATGGTGCAGGTTATGTTTTCCCASTTCTGTTCAGTCCATATGACTGTCTGTTGGAAGTGGGACGACAAAACCAGAACTAAATCAAACAAAGAACCCAAATCATTGACTTTTGGGAGGCAGCACTGAAAGGCAGCTTGGAAACTGTCTGTTTTCTAACAGGCTGAAACAACAGTGAAAACATGATGCTGCAGTCACTGTGCACAAGTGTAGGAGCGCTGAACTGCAAGGGACCAGCTTGCGCACAGGTAATGGATGGCTAGAAAGGGCATTTACTTAAGCCATTCCCAATACCTTGTAGCAAATTTAAAACCTGCTGCAAAAGGTCAAAACCAGCAAAACTAATAACGTGCTGGAGAGGAGAGCAGGGGATTGTAGGCATTGCCCATGTTTTAGGTTCACTGCTGCAGGGAATACATTAAATGAAACTCCTGGACAATCACAGAAAATGGACCATGCCTGAGAGAAAGATGAGAACCACGCCCAGAACAGTCAGCGTGTTGAGCTCTGGCACACTGACACGCAGGAAGGATCCCCCAGACAAAACTGGTGCGATTCTGCACGGGCATTTGTTACTGCCGGGGGTACCAGGATGTCCATGTCCTGCCTTTGGGTGCATAGCCCCTGAGAAAGGGGAAGTTGTTTATCATCTGAAGTAAGCTGCAGCTCGCCAAAATACCCACCTGCAGATATCTCAAAGCATTTACATTTCAGCCACTGCCTGGACTAAAGCATCTGAGCTGAAAGACAACAGATCAGATTTTTGGACGCTCTCCGAAGAGCAGAGGGGCGGCTTGCCTGTGCCCGATGGTGTGGTGTGACAGGGCTGCTGGCATGGGTTCTGCCTCCCTGCCCCGGGCAGCCCTGCTCGTTTCGCACGGTCAACACCCGCCATGGGTCCCAGCCCTGTTCCCTACAAATGCAGCCAGCTTTCTCTGGAAAACATCAAGAGATGGCAAATCCTTCATTTATGTAAGCAACTTGTCCCACTAAGCGCTCTTGCTGGTAAGAATGTGATCCTAATTGCTAATTGAATTTCTCCGGATTCCAGGAAGGAATGCTCTTTGTATCTTTTATTTTCCACCTAGAAAGATACATACATGCTGCAATCAGGCCACTGTTCATCACCTGATAACTGAAATGGACTGAACAAATTCTATCAGCAGCCTTTCTCCATTTTTATTTTCCATCATTATTTTTCCTAGGATTTGTGGCAGGCTGCTATATACATATATTGCACTGTTCACACCGRTAGTCTTTTAAAAACTCTTGGCACTATATTATCACTCTTCCACGTCATCTGGAACTTCTGTGCTGTTAATGGGGAAAAGCATTCTCAGCAAACTCTTTTAGAAGTTGGGAATAGATTGGTTACATCTACTGAATTGAATTTATTCCCTGAATTTGCTTAACCTCCTTAGGAGTTACTAAGGAGGCATCCTAATAGGCTATAGGTAGCTTAACCTATTTCCAAATACAGAACAAAAGCTGTATTGAACATGCAGGATTTTTAAATTATTCATAGAAATGAAATGGTGGATTAAGTGTCAATGGGATTCACAGGTACGCGCAACCCCTTTTGCTAATAAGTCCCTCAGTTTTTGGTATTAGGTGGAAATTTCAAAAATAGCCAGAGAGCTTAAAATCACTAATTTTATTGAACACCATCAATGGGTTTGTGTCACTTTGAGCCAGTGCATGGGAGACCAAGCAGAAGCGATGTTACTGCAGCTGAGAGAGCCTAAGGGCTGTCAGCACAATGGGCTCAGAAGAGAGAAAAAACTCATTTACAGCCACATTCCTCTGGGAGATGAGCTTATGTTGCTGACCTGCGGACAGCATCCCTTGCCAGCCAAGTAGTCCTGCTGTAACTGCTGAGCCAAATACTGGCGCTTGTGGATCTCAGTCGTATGGCTGGTTTGCAACAATTAGGTATGGCACAGCGGYGGCGAATGCATCAAATGTCAGAGGGACGATCCATGGGGAGAGGCCAGCTACGAATGGCATGAGAAACATTTGTTAGTGAGAACTGTCTGCTGGTTTTTAGCTGCAGGAAAAACACTCTGGGAGATTTTGTAGCCAGCAGCACTGTGTGAGATGATATCCATGGCTATTGATGTGGTGGTTGCTGTGGGAAGTATGTTTTGAGAACAGCACAAAAGTGGGGGGAAAAAAATCTCATTGGAAGAAAGTGTGAGCTGGTTGCACGCAGAGGAAGGCAAGGTCACCAAACCACAGGGTGCAGTGCAGCCTGGCTGCAGTCAGTGGCATTCAGATGGCTCAAGAAAAAGACATGGAAAATCCTGTGAGGACAAAATTGGGACCTTACGAAACCAAACCTGAATGTGTGAGTTACTAGCCCTTGAGGGACACACTTCAGGGTGTATCACTGGCCCTACCAGCTATGTCAATGGCAAAGCTGAGGGTGCTGCCCCGTAGGAGGCACCTACGGCTTCTCTGGCTTGGTAATGGAGCTGCCCCCCAGGAGACAGCCTCCCTGGACCCAGCCAGACGATTACAGTGCATGGCAGGGGAATGGATAAAAAATGAGCCATCTTGTCCGAATAAAATCTGTTTGGGAAAAAAAAAAAAGAATTAAAAAACAGAGAGAGAAAGGAAGGAAAGAAAGTAGGCAGGAAAAAGGGAAGGAAGAAAGTTTGAAGGAAAGGAAGGAAGAGAAAGAAAGGATGGAAGAAATGAAGAAAGAAAGAATATTTAAAAAAAACAACAAGCAGAGCTAGTTTCTAAAACCATGACTTTAATAAATAACTGTATAGTGTTTGTAATACATTTTTAATTTAGTAAATGAATCTATTTATAATCAATTTTCTTTCAAAACAAAAAATACTTTAAAAATAGTAGGATTATTTTATAACTAATGGATCCCATCCACAAGAGCACGCAGAGAGGTGTGTGCTTACGGACACAGCCTGCTCTGAGCGCTCCAGCTTGGCTGACAATGAGGCATGTCCAGTCTGGACATCATGTAAACAAATTTGGTCTTGTGGCTCATTTGTTCAGCCATAGCTCTGCAGCTTCTAGCCTGGAGGTGGCTTGTGTCCTACCAGTCTAGAACATGAATGTAAAATAAGCATACAGATTTGTCCATTAACACAAACCTTCAATATGCTGTCTCAGTTTTGCTTCAGTCATTTAGCTGGACTGAAGCACTTTTTTTTTTTTTGTTTTAATGGCAAAGATCTAAACCAGAATGTGTTATTGCATCATTCATTAATTCAGACTATTTCTTTGATAATAAAAGGAATCTGAACCCAATGTGAGGACTGATAAAATGAAGAGATCTTATTAGCAGTAGAAGTCCATCAGGCTTTTAACAATTTCACTGATATATTTAAGATCATATTTAACAACATCAAAGGAGAGACAGATCTTTGAATACGCATATCTCTGTTAGACCAAACCATTGCTTTGGGCATCAGAAGGAAAATGTTGCAAGCAATGGTAAGTTTCAGGAACACTGTGCAAATGGCTTCCTTTGGATTCCTTCCCCCCTTCCCCCTGGTCTGTTTTACACATTAGAAAAGCTACGCAAGGCTTGCCCAATATTTACACAATTGTATAGCTGAATAGCACATGCAAATGTAATACAAAGACTGTATATTCAGGAAGGGAAGGCTTTTTCAGTTGTTATGGGTATCATGTAATCTAAATACACAGCAGTCAGGTTTTTGTAATCTTTCACTAACATAGTTTCTATCCTCAACGTGGAAAGAAAACACATTTTGCCAGGAGTGCTCCCGGCTCTTTCTGTAAGCAGGTGACACCACAGGCATAGAAAATGCTCAGAACTTCCTAGGAGTAGTCCTATTATTAGAAACCTCCTCCCATGCTGTCCATTCTCCCAGATACCTAGTTTTTACACCTCTGAAAGATGTGTAAGGTTCAAAACCTGGAGAAGGGACACAGCAGAGTCCCATATATCCAGCAGACAGAGCAGAGATGCCTACTCTCTTGGCAAGTGGAGCGGGGATGCCAGGAACAGGAGCAAAGAGCCACATCCAGCACCTCTGTTAGACAGTGGGAGTGTGGGAAAAAGAGATGCAGTTGCTGTTTTTCCAGTTGACCTCTAATGGTTCATTAGCCTACTCCCACAGCATGGTTAGATCAGTTGGGCCAGTTTTCTAAAGCGCTCCAGATGATCGAATTAGCCAAGTATAGGTCAGATTTTTTCTGCCTACTGCGATCATTATGGTGCCATAAACATATCAATTAAAAGAGTTTGCTCTGACAGGATTCCTGCTGTTACTAATTCAATGGCTCCTATTGTAAAGAAAACCACCTTGGTGGTAGCCCTGAGGAGACTGTGGCAGTTGAGTGTGGTGGGATGCCCCAGCTCGGGAGTGGAGGAATATCTCTCCTTGTCCTGGGCAGAATGCACGTGGCTGGGTGTGATGTAGAGGAAGGGGTCCTATGGGCCCAAGGCCCCATGGTTGGGTGGCAAGGTGCTTGTTTACCCAAGTAAAAAAATTCAGCTGAGCTTGCTCTTGGAACCCTGCAGGCTCCTGAGGAGTTTGGGGGCATTGCTCAGCACCCTGGGCTTGTCTCCCCCCACCCCAGTTAGATCGGTCTCTTTGACCATACTGAAGCCTGCTGCCATGGCCCCCTCCCAGGCTGGGATTTGCTGACCAGCTCTTTTTCCTGGACACTCCAGTTGTATGCTGTATGTTGCAAAGATGCAGTCATACAATAACCATGGTGTTCACTGGGCTTTTGGGATTTAACCGTGAAGACCATTTGGTCTTCAAACCTTACATTCTTCAGGAAAAAAATTGATGCCTTTAGACTGAAAAAGCCTCATTTGTATTTCCTGAAAGCAATAACAAGATCAATGCTGTGGAACAGCAATGCTAGCATAAAGCATTATGTACTCTGAAATCCTTATCTAAATAAYTGTGGATGAGTAAACAGCTTGTGGATCACTTTTTAAGCTTTTCAAGAACTGGAGAGCATTTCCAAATGCTACTTTCCAACGACTTGTAGTTAAGCTGCAGATCTGTGCTCTGACCTCGGGATTATGAGATATTAAAGCTTTCCCATCAGTCACAACACCTCAGAAATATTTCACATGGGTTAGCTATGATTATGATAATTTGCAAAACCAAATGCTGGGTGGAACCCTTAAGTTCTGAATACGCCATATATTTGCATCAAATACGTACCTCTCTTAAAGCATGCTAGGAGTTTTCACATGGAGCCTGCAGAGTGGGTGGATCTTTCTTTGTAGTGTCTGAAAACTGAAAATCACAAAGCAATACTCAGATGAAGTCATTATCAGCATTACATGGCTGACCCCCTAAACAAAAATTGTGGAAAGAGACTTCTTATAAAAGGGTGGCTGCTGTAGCCAGGGAGCTCTGGGCTTACTATCCCTGGCTGACTCCAGCTGATGCCTTGCCAGTTCATTGATGCAGAACAAGAAAGCACTGCCGCACAACTGTGTCCATCCAGCTTGAAATTGTCACTGCTCATACATCTTGGCTACACTGGGCAAGTTTATGACTTAAAAGAGTATTCCTGCCTATCATATTGTCCTTCCTTGCAAAGCTTCCTCTCTCTTTGCTCATTCTGCTTGTGCTCAGAATCAGTCTGCTTTTGTATTAGATATTTCTGCTACCTTTTTTCAGAGCACTATGCCAGCGCAATGCTGGAGCATGAACCCAAGGTTACATTTCCCAGAACAGACTTGTCTGCTTGTGTTATCCCTGTTCCTCTGCACACCGCGGGCCTGGAGCTTTCAGCCGGGCTGCACAAGCCCCTTGTGCCACTGCATCACTTCATCCTCCTGCAGTGGCACGAGGGAAGCCCTTGCTGCAGTACTTGCTATTTTGCTAGAATTAGGTGTGACAGGGACCACCAGCAGCTGCCTAACACTTGCAGTATTATTAATGCTGGATAGTATAAACTTTGTTGCTCATAAACAGCAGAAGCACCTGAGGGAGAAGGGCACGTACTGAGCATGAGTTGGGAACAAATGTTGAGAACATTGAGGTGTGCTGGAGGAGGACACTGACAGGAGGAATAGCAAGGAAGAAACCACAACTGCAAACGAGATAGAGAAATGTATCTTCATACCTATGGGACAAAGGTCATAATCACAGGATAAAATCCAGGTGTGAAAGTAGCAAAATAATAAATACCAAACTGGCAAATATAAAATGCAAAAGGATATTGTGTAGAGCCCTCCCTATGGGGTGATTTGACTTCCACTCTTTTCTCCCCTAAACCTAAGAGGGAGGAGTGATCCTACTGAAAGAGAGTTCACAGAAGTCTTTTCTTCACAAGCTGCAGGTTCCCAGGGCACTTATGGCCTAGGACAGTGATCATAAAAAAAAAGAAATCCCTAATTCATTCAGATGAAGATCTTCTTCTCATCTTCAGAAGAGGAGCGGGAAYGTCTATAGGCAGGCACCTTGCACATCTCCAGCTTTGTTAATAGGTTCATTTCTACCGTGACCATGCTCTGGAGTCTGAGTCAGGATTGAAGTTCAAGTTCACCAGATTGCTCCTGCCTTCATCATGGCCCAAAGGGAAAAAAATATGGCTCAGGCCACCTTGAAAATCAGATCCAAAAGCTGTTTTAAAAACTGTCACTTTAAATTGGAGTTATCAGTAAAGAGAATTAACATTTGTCAAGACACATCTACAGCTTTCAGAGGCCTTTTTGCTCAAGGATGTCTGCTACAGTCTTACATTTCCTCACATTTTCAGTATTTCCCCTCACCACCAAGGTGGCTGCAGACAGCTGTGGATGAGGAGGAGGAGGGAGGGAGAGAGCAAGGCCCAAGGGAGCCAGAAAGCTCCGTCCCCTGGCCAGGAACAAGAGGCATACCTGTAAACTCTGGCAAAAAGAAAGCCCCATTCAGRCGCAGGAGAGGCAGCCTCTGTGGTGTGCCCTCTTCCCGAAGGGAAAGGCATGGCTGCCACAGCCCGCGTGGTGAGGATGCAGCGCGCCCCAGAAGAGCAATCTCACACAGCGCTCGGGGGCCAGGCTGGTTGTGCGGTGAGCTACGTCGCTAATTACAGGCTGTTGAGGAATGCARACCTATGGAGTCGAATTACTGCTAATTTATTGCATTGGTCATTTAAACTCAAAGGGCAAAAGGGGGAAAAAATGCAACTTTTTTTCTGCCACTGGGAAAGTATTGAATTAAACAGATCCYGTCTCTCACCATTACTGTCTAATTGTGCTGTTTCTTCTGCATCTGCTGCGTAGGTTTAGCTGGAAGTGTTTTCTAGAGGCAGGAAGACAAGGGACAAGTACCTGTGAAAATTTTTTTTTTTTTTTTTCTGGTCCTTGCCTAGAGTGCCACATGTTACAGCTTTTTTTTGTGCTGTATTGGAAGGAGAACACAGCCAACATGTTCTGAAAACAAAAACATGGACTGCAAGTCCTAAACCTTCACTGCAAGAGTCAAGTGATCTGCTCACAAATGAACATTCAAGATGGAACCAAAAAGTCGGTCACTGCACGCAGACACCATCCCGATGTCGGACGACAGGGARTGCTTTCTGAAGGATTGACTTCAGCTTGTGTTGTGTGAGCACTCTTCAGGGGCGAGTGGCTTTTCAAACACAATCCCCGCACTTCAGAAGGCAGAGAGAGCTTCATATTTCCCCTGGCGCTAACGGGGAGCGTGACACAGAGCAAAGCACTAGTGGGCTTTCTCTTCTCTCACGTACGGCACTGTAAATATTAAAGAGCATCCACTTACTCCAGACATCCCTCACTGCTGAAGTGGGAGCAGGTGGTGGGAGCCGTTGCCTTTTTTATCTCTTGCCTCCTCTCCTTTGGAAGCATAAAATTTCATCCTCTTTCGAAGATGCATCTTGGTGCTTTCATCGGTGACACCAGCCCCTTCCTTCCCTCATACCATGTCACTGCAATTTCACAGCAAGCAACTGAGAAAAAAACATATTAATGGCTCTCAGTTCATAGGCAGGCTCTGCCGTGCTGGAGCAGCAATGCTATGAAAGGGCTAATTGCAGAAAGGAGGCCTGCTGAGTTACACATGCTGAACATGAGACTCATTTCTTGTGCCTTTCCCTCACTCTTCCTTGCTGCGGTGCCTGTCTAGTCCATTCCAGCAGTGCTAACACAGAGATTTTTGTGAAGGAACAGATGGGGTGGGGGCAAGGGTCTCACTCTGCCCAAACCCTGCGGTGAAGGTTTCCCTTCGGTGAAGTACTTCCCCTTCGCTTGCTCAGGTCAGGCTGCTCGGCTTGACAACCTGCCTTTTGGCTAAATACCACATTTTAAATAAAAGATTCCCAAATCTGCAGATGAAGGGTATCCTTAGTTCTCACTAGACCTTCCCACATAGAAAGTAATTTGAATTTCAATCAGGGTAGAAAATGTAGTGTATATGCAACAAAGCTACTGAAGGCAGGCTGAGAAAATGTAAATGAGCTTCATTTTTGTTGCTTTCAAGTTGCTTCTGTACAATCTCTTCAGTTCTTATTTACTGTAATCAACATCCATCCAACRGCAATTTGTAGGTAATTGTGCACTACAGTTTGTTCAACATTCACAGAAAAACTGCACATTTCTGAAACCTGAGGTAAAACCCTGCAAATGCTAGAACTCCGGATAGAAGATGAAAAGGTCTCAGACCAGGACACTCATTGTTCTTCTCCAGAAAAAGGTACAGAGGAAGAACAAATGGGCACCAGCAGCTCCAAGCAGCTTTTTATGTCAAGATTATTCCAAAGATAACAAAGTTCAAAATAGTCAGCTCTTCCACCCCTGTGGGCTGTCTCAGGCTAAGTTGCCTGGTTTCAGTGTCTCCCACATACAACTGGGAGACATTGGAGAAGTTTTCTATTGAGCCCCTTCCTCTTCCCCAGCCACCCCTCTCTCAGCCTCTGGGTGGGTGATGGAGAAACCTATTCTGCTGTGAGAGCAGGTGTGGTGTGAGGAGAGCAGGTAGCAGCGATGGGTGGGTGTTCGGGTGTCCTGACGAACTGGAGCAACACAAGAATTTTGACCAATTTGCTCAGCTGCAAATGCTGTGGAAGGTGCTTCTCTGCATCACGCTGCTTTCGCTTCTCATGCAGCCTCCTTCATGCAAAGCCAGGTTTTATTGCCGGAAGGGTAACGGAGGTGGAAAATGCCTGGTGTTGAATACTCTGCTGCTTCAACGTTTCAACATTGCCATTTCAAGCATTGAATTGGCTTTTATTTCTGGTGATACCAGGTGGGAGTGGCATTAGTTTGAGCTCTGCCAGGCTGAGATCAATAAAGTCACCTACGTCCTTATACATGTGGCTTCTCTCTGATCATACTTGAATAGCTCATTAACCTTGATCCAACTATTCTCCTGGCACAGCACTTTTTAAACTGATGTGGTCCTTCCTTGGAACAGGAACAAGGTATTTAAGTTTGTAAAACGTTATGTAAATTTATAGGGCCACCTCAGTAGTGAGCAATAACAAACATATCAAAGGTCAGCACAGCCGCCAGACTCCGTGTGGCTGTGAGCGATAAGCCCGATACAAAAAAAACTATTGGAGTTATACACAGATAACATGATCCTCTCGGGCAAATCCAGTGAGATGCTATCCTGGGAAGAAAATAGAGCAGCCAGCGTGAAACAACAATTTATAGGGGCTAAGCAGCATGTGCGCATCTTAGGCAGTGCGTGCAATTCAAAAAGGGCATTTTCCCTGCAGGTCTTGTCATTGCTGAAAACTTTAGGGGACTGAACTGGTTTAAGATCTTGGGGCAGGCTGTGATCTAATTGTTCTCTGCCTCCATGTAAAAGGTACTTAATTTCTGTGCAGAGTCTTCATCCTGGAGCACAGGCCTTCCTTTGGATTTATGAGATGATCAGGGAGAGAACTTTTTGTGCTAAGCCTGAAGCGTGACCGATTTAATTTTGAATAAACCATTCTTATCAGCTGTTGCCTCTGCCCTGGGCCAAAAACCAGGTCCTTTTGTTTTGCAGCAATAATGTTTTAAAGCTTCTTTAACACCCAAAATGCCTAAATCCTTGCATAAACAAACCAACAAAGCTAGTTTGTGAGAAGTCAAATTCTCCATGGAGGTCTAAACACTCTGCAGCTGAGAGATGCATATGAAAGCTGTTTTGGAATAGCTAAACCCATTTAGAGAGAGGTGTGCTGCTTACCGCAGGCTCGCATCAGGGATGTCACCAAGAGGCTACCAAGCCTCATACAGTCCACTATTACCCGCTGCTGCTGTTTCACATGGGCACCAGTGATACAGCTAGGAGCAGTCTGAGGAGTATCAAGAAGGATTACAGAGCCCTGGGAGCAGCAGTAAGGGACTCTGGAGCGCAGGCAGTTTTTTCATCAATCCTGCTGGTCAAAGGGAAGGGGTTTGAAAGGGCCAGTCAAATCTGGTGAGTCAACAAATGGTTATGGGACTGGTGCAACAGCCAGGGGTTCGGCTACTTAGACCATGGGACTCGCTTTGAGAAACCTGGGCTACTGGGGGCTGACGGGGTCCACCTGTCAGAGAAGGGGAAGAGCATCTTCGGTCATAGGCTTGCCAAGCTGGTGAAGAGGGCTTTAAACTAGAGATGCCGGGGGAGGGGAACCTCAATCCATCCCACTCCTACCAGTTTGATGCCAGGGCCAGYRAYAGATGCCCAGAGCCTGGAGAAGGATCACAGGTCAGCAGGAGAGTGCCTGAAGAGCAGCACAAAGGAACTCCAGCCAGTAAGACAGCTTCATTGGGGGCCCAACTTAAATGCCTCTATGCAAAGGCACATAGCATGGGCAATAAACAAGAGGAGTTAGAGACGTGCACACGCCTGCAGGGCTACGACCTTATTGGCATCACGGAGACGTGGTGGGATGGCTCCTATGATTGGAGTGTTGGGATGGAAGGATACAGGCTCTTTAGGAAGGACAGGCAGGGGAGACAAGGAGGGGGTGTCGCCCTCTACRTCAGTGACCAGCTGGAGTGCATGGAGCTCCGCCTGGGGATGGATGAGGAGCCGATCAAGAGCTTATGGGTCAGGATTAAAGGGAAGGCGGGGACAAATGACATTACAGTGGGGGTCTGCTACAGGCCACCCGACCAGGTAGACCGAGTGGACGAGGCCCTCTATAGACAGATAGGAGCAGCCTCATGATCACAAGCCCTGGTCCTCATGGGGGACTTCAACCACCGTGATATCTGTTGGAGGGACAACAYGGCAGGGCATAAGCAATCCAGGAGGTTCCTGGGATGCGTTGAGGATAACTTCCTTCTCCAAGTGGTAGAGGAGCCAATGAGGAGAGGTGCTATGCTGGACCTTGTTCTCACCAACAAGGAGGGGCTGGTGGAGAATGTGAAGCTCAAGGGCAGCCTGGGTTGCAGTGACCATGAAATGGTGGAGTTCAAGAGCCTTAGGGCACCGAGGAGGGTGCGCAGCAAGCTCACTGCCCTGGACTTCAGGAGAGCAGACTTTGGCCTCTTTAGGGATCTGCTTGGTAGAGTGCTATGGGACAAAGCCCTGGAGGGAAGAGGGGCCCAAGAAAGCTGGTTAATATTCAAGGATCACCTCCTCCAAGCTCAGGAGCGATGCATCCAACAAAGAGGAAATCGGGCAAAAACGCCAGGAGGCCTGCATGGATGAACAAGGAGCTCCTTGGACACATTCAAACACAAAAAGGAAGCCTACAGAGGGTGGAAGCAAGGACAGGTAGCCTGGGAGGAATACAGAGAAATTGTCCGAGCAGCCAGGGATCAGGTTWGGAAAGCTAAARCCCTGATAGAATTAAATCTGGCCAGGGACRTCAAGGGCAACAAGAAAAGATTCTATAGGTAYGTCRGGGATAAAAGGAAGACGAGGGAAAATGTGGGCCCACTCCAGAAGGAATCGGGAGACCTGGTTACCTGGGATACAGAGAAGGTGGAGGTACTTAATGACTTTTTTGCCTCGGTCTTCACCGGCAAGTGCTCGAGCCTCACCGCCCAAGCYGCAGAAGGCAAAGGCAGGGACTGGGAGAATGAAGAGCCGCCCACTGTAGGAGAAGATCAGGTTTGAGACCATCTAAGGTGCCTGAAGGTGCACAAGTCCATGGGACCCGATGAGATCCACCCACGGGTCCTGAGGGAACTGGCGGATGAAATTGCTGAGCCACTATCCATCGTATTTGAGAAGTCGTGGCAGTCTGGTGAAGTTCCCACTGACTGGAAAAGGGGAAACATAACCCCCATTTTTAAAAAGGGAAAAAAGGAAGACCTGGGGAACTGCAGGCCAGGCAGTCTCACCTCTGTGCCTGGGAAGATCATGGAACAGATCCTCCTTGGAAGCTATGCTAAGGCACATGGAGGACAGGGAGGTGATTCGAGACAGCCAGCATGGCTTCACCAAGGACAAGTCCTGCCTGACCAACCTAGTGGCCTTCTATCATGGAGTGACTACATCAGTGGACATGGGAAGGGCTACAGATGTGGTCTATCTGGACCTCTGTAAGGCCTTTGACACGGTTCCCCACAACATCCTTCTCTCAAACTGGAGAGGTATGGATTTGATGGGTGGACTGTCCAGTGGGTGAGGAATTGGTTAGATGGTCGCATCCAGAGGGTAGTGGTCAACGGCTCRATGTCCAGATGGAGATTGGCGATGAGTGGCATCCCACAGGGGTCCATACTGGGACCAGTACTGTTTAATATCTTCATCAATGACATAGACAGTGGGATCGAGTGCACCCTCAGCAAGTTTGCAGAAAACACCAAGCTGACTGGTGTGGTCGACACGCCTGAGGGATGGGATGTCATCCAGAGGGAACTGGACAAGCTTGAGAAGTGGGCCCATGTGAACCTCATGAGGTTCAACAAGGCCAAGTGCAAGGTCCTGCACCTGGGTCGGGGCAACCCCTGGTATCAATACAGGCTGGGCGATGAAGGGATTGAGAGCAGCCCTGCCGAGAAGGACTTGGGGGTACTGGTGGATGAAAAGCTGGACATGAGTCGGCAATGTGCGCTCGCAGCCCAGAAGGCCAACCGTATCCTGGGCTGCATCAAAAGAAGCGTGGCCAGCAGGTYGAGGGAGGTGATTCTGCCCCTCTACTCTGCTCTGGTGAGACCCCACCTGGAGTATTGCGTCCAGCTCTGGAGCCCTCAGCACAAGAAAGACACGGACCTGTTGGAGCGGGTCCAGAGGGGGTCACAAAAATGATCAGGGGGATGGAACGCCTCTCCTATGAAGAAAGACTGAGAGAGTTGGGGTTGTTCAGCCTGAAGAAGAGAAGGCTTTGGGGAGACCTTGTTGCAGCCTTTCAGTACTTAAAGGGGGCTTATAAGAAAGATGGTGGCAAACTTTTTAGCAGGGCCTGCTGYGACAGGACAAGGGRGAATGGCTTTAAAGTAAAAGARGGTAGATTCAGACTAGATATAAGGAAGAAATTTTTTACGCTGAGGGTGGTGAAACACTGGGACAGGTTGCCCAGAGAGGTGGTAGATGCCCCATCCCTGGAAACATTCAAGGTCAGGCTGGACGGGGCTCTGAGGAACCTGATCTAGTTGAAGATGTCCCTGCCCATGGCAGGGGGTTTGGACTAGATGACCTTTAAAGGTCCCTTCCAACCCAAACTATTCTATGATTCTATGATTTAAATCCATTAAAAAGCCTCACAATTAAATTTGCATGCAGCCAGCGACTGCTCTGTCTCTCCCGAGGAACATTGGACTTAGCAGTCTGGAGAAAATCAGGGCCACGTTTTCACCACCTTAATCCCAGTCTTTTCCAGACGGGCTGTGGGAAAAGGGCACTGCTGCTCGAGTGCTTTGGTGGGAAGTTGACGGGGAAAATTCAAAGCAAGCAAAGTACAAACAGACCCCCCCAAAAAAGCAATGTGAGCTAAGTAACCTCTACCTGAAGAGGCGAACTGCTGAGCAAGAGATGCTGAGGGTCAGGCGTAGCCCGGAGCCCCTGGTCTCCCTCCCAGCCCTGGGCACGATGGTGGAAGGGCTGCCAGCATGCCCATGGGGCTGGCAGGCGCCCGGCACTTTGGGCAGCGCAGTGCTGACGGAGGGAGAGTGTTTCTGGGGTGGGAGCAGCACGGACAAGTGGAGAAGGCAGCAGGACAAGTACCAAAGAGCAGAGCTTTGCTGATGAGCAACAGTTCTGCTTTGGGGGCAGAAAAGTCCAGATGTTAACTGGGCTCCCAAAGCACCTCCAGCAATCACTGCTYCTCATTAAAAGGCTGATGATGGCAGAGGTATCACTTGGCAGCTCTGTCTTAAAAGACAGAGCAGAAACATTAGCTTTGCCATGCAGATTTAGGGTCCCACCTGTCTTTGGGTGCAGATCCTTATTGAAGCAGATGGCTGCTGTGGATGGATAAATTGCCAAGGGTTTGTCTATCGGGGTTAGAAAAAGCACATCTTCCTGCAGCCACACAGAAGCCCTGGGGTTGGTTAAATAGGCATTTCTGTCTGCTTTCAAATATGGGCCAATGCCATGTGCAACGGCAGCTGTGTGTTCCCAAAACATTTCCATGCAATTAGGTTGCAGGGAGACAAAACCAGCCAGCCCGGCTCGCTTCTCCCTTACTCTGCTCCAGCCTCAGGGACTTACTGTGTGCTGACAGCAGCCTCAGCAGAGATGCTGCCTGTGAGGCTTTCAGCATTTTCTAATTGAACCTTGCTTCCTAACTCCTGGAGCAGGGAAGGCATCCCTGTGCCCACTTTCCCGCCCCCCACCCTTTTCCTGCTACCTTCCCCAGAAAGTCAATAAGGGGGTCACTGAGCATGTTTTGTTTTCTTTTCTTTTCTTTTTTTTTCCTAGCTATTAGGAGCATATTCATAGTAGGTTATTCTGAGTTTCATTCAGAGAGAAAAAATCAGACACTGTTTCAGTCTGCAAAACACAAATGAGTAAGGAAAGCTCAGTGATACAGTCTGTATCCAGAAAAATCTGTGCATTTTAAAAGTTGTTTTCACAAGATCAAAATGTAACAAGTCATCTTTTTGAGAAACAAGACTAACCCCACCTTGACTTATCCGGTATGTGTCAGAAAGTATTTTATGCTTTTAGCCAAGGACATCAAAGTGCTGCTGCGCTCTGTATGGTACACTGTATTCCCTTCAATCTCTTGAATGCCCTTTGTCCCCCTGCTTTGCAAGTCCTGCTGCTCCAAGTAGATGTGAGCTGACGTGCAGAGCTGGCTGCTGAACGCGTGCCTTGCTGCCAATTCGTACAGCACAAATACTGTTTGGGCTTTGCGGAGTGAGCTCTTCTGCTCATGCTGGCTGGGTGCAGCTCCCTCCCCTCTCGCTTGGCCAGCCCAGACTTCACGGAGAGCGACTGGCTGCGAGGGGATGGTGGAGGAGGAATACGGGCTGGGAGCTAGAGGTGACAAAGACTGTCACCAGCTGGTGGCCCTTGGTGGGCTGAGAGCCGCTAAAGGGAAAGAGAAGCAAAACTACTGAATATCAATGGTCCCAAATGCTTAGAGAATTGCAGGTGCTGAAGCTTTAGGTATGATCAGCTTAGATGTTTGGTGTTTCTTTTCCCACTGTAGGAGGCAATAATATAAACCTTTGCCTTTTTAGTCAGTTCTGTATTTTCAAATAGTCGTAAGAGATCCTTCAAGAGCTTTTTCTTTTAACAGGATTAGAATTATGCAGAAGTAGAATATGTATCTTTTTTTGGTCTCCATTTCCTGCCCACTTCTTTTTTCAGATGAGCATAGAAGGGTTTTTTATAAATGATTGCAATGGAGTTATTATAATGCTGGAGCATGTTCATCCACACAGCTTCAAGTGCAGATTGCTGTGGAGAAAAGATTCAGTGGTGGAGGTGTTAGATTTCTTTCAATAAACTAGGGCAATGATTATTAATCCTCCAGCTGTTCAAAATGCTGTCAGAACATACAGTTTTAGCAGAAGAGAGCAAAGAAKGTGTGGGCTTGCACGTGTATTTGCTACCTTGTTCCTTCAAATTCTCCAGGCATGAAAACATTACATGTCTAATGAAGTGGCAATTACAAAAGCAACAGTCCTTATTAGTCCCTTTGGCAGTAAGGATATTTCTAGATGTTTTTCATCCCACCTTTCACAGGTTCTGCTGAAATTCAAGGTGAATTTCTGAAGTTTTTCCACTGACTTCAAAGGAATCAGTGTTACCTCCAGCGGGGCGATGGCTGGGATGAGTTCTGTGCACAGGGGTCTGAGAGGCTGCGTGTTTAACTGCCTCGTGAGTGGTAATAACATTCCCAGTGCGGATACAATTTGTGGAATATATTACCACAGTAGCGTGAAAAAAATACTCTCAGGTTTTGCAAATTGATAAGCTAGAGCTTTCAACTGGGATGGGGAGGGGTCAATTTACACTTCAAAAACAGAACCGTGCCCTTGGATATATTTGCCAAGCTCATTTAGAAGTTAATAAGGACCGTGAAATTAAAGAAGATGATAGATACAATTTAGCTTAACTGTGTCTTTCTAACTACGCTATTTAGATGGCTAATCCCTTTTACTGTGCCTACTTTATATCTTCCACAACCCAGTTTTTCAAATGAGTTTCTGAATGTTAAAGCTGAGGCATCTTAAGGACAGGAGGCAGTCTGGGGGCTTCTCCAACAAAAGTCTCTTACAATAATAGATACCAACACATTAAACAATCCTCAAATCTCCAGATTCTTCAGAGACTGGGAAGAGAGTTTATGTATCCAAAACCCTAATTTTTTTCCAGCTAAGCTACTTCATTCAGTAAAAAGATCAACTCTACCTACAAACCTTGTCTTATCAACATGCCTAAAAGTAAACTACTTCTTCTCATGACTCTTCTCTAAAGTGTTCCTGATTGAAAGTCACCAGTTTCGTGTGGAGTGAAGTGGAAGGAAAATTTTCTCTCTGTGTCTTACTGCTTCCTTCTTTTTTAAAACAGTATTTTGACTGAAAACAACAAACTCTTCATTGTTAACAGACTGGCAAGATTTTAACATCAACACAAATCTAAAATAAGTTTGATATTTTAATTAATCTTCTCAGATCAATAAAAAGAGCAGTGGAAAATGATGATTGAAGTATTTCTTTTTCATTTCAACCCTTTCCATACAATGAAGTGATTTAGGGTGAGTGTCAGATATTTCTAAACTCCTGGAATCGTGTGGCAGGTTGTGCCCAGCTGTGAAACAGGGAGAATGGGTTTCTCTTCTACAGAAACGTAATTCCAGTGAAGGATTTTCTAAAGCAGCAGCAGGTCTAACCTTATTAAAAACAATCAAGGGTACTTCTCTAATCAATCTGTCTCAGGACAATTACGTTGGCTTATATTGGCGTACTGAATAGACTGATGTCAGTTTAGATTTGTCTACACTAATTAAACAGAAAAGTCCACATTAAAAGAAATCAATTTGATGGTCTGACTTAAACTGAGGGTGCAGGAAGATGCCAAAGCAGAACCACGGTGTTACCTTGCTTTGTCCTGCCTTGCTCTGGAAACAGGTGTGTGGGACATTCGCATGTGCCCTATGGAGGCCTCTGTAAGGCTTGAAGGGATTAGAGTGGGGCAGAAACAAGAGCAGGAGCTCAATTCCCATTATTTTAAAAACAGATCAGATCAGAGAAAACATTTTTTTAAGGCAACTTTTGCTGTTGTTTTCTTTCAGACATTTTTTACTGTGACAATTATGCACCACTTATTCCTCTCCTTCCCCTCTGCCCTTCGCTGCCTTGGTTTTTGGGGGTTTGAGAAGCTGCTGCTGCCACAAACCTTGCAATGAAGAGGATGCAGAACAACTCTGAGGGCCTTCCATGTGGCATGGGAAAGCGGGAAGAAACAAGCATGGCATGCATTCAAAGGTGTAGTTGGAACTATATAAGTAGTTCTATACTATAACTGTAACTATACTATAACTATAAAGCATTTTTACAGTGCTTGGGTGCTTGATCAACCTTCCTGGCTGCCACTCACTACTGCTGGCTGCACCTTCCCATTAGTGTTTTCTGGAAGCTGAGTTGTCATTGCTGCCTTTTGGCTTCTCTTTCCCCTCACGTGCAAGGACCACCACCATGACTATTTGCCTATGTCCTGTCACAGTACAGCCCTCTCTGCTGAGAAACTGTGTGATGCTGAGGATCAGAGTAAGATTTTGAGTACAGGCCTGATGGACTTTGCCTTGCACCACTTTAAAGCCTAAGACAGATGAATGTGACAGTAATGATGAGGTTAGAATTTTAGGGGGGCATTCTTGGTGCCAGAAGAGAGAAATAAAGTAACGAATTTTCTCTACTTCTAAACAAACTCTAGTCATCTGATATATTCCAGGGCAGCCAAAAAATGTGCAATAAAGAAAGAAATGAGATTTCTGGGTATTAAACTTGGTATAAAACTGAATACTTTAATACCAGGAACAGAACAGGAGAGGAAATGTTTGGGTTTTTTTAGTTTTTAGGCAGGTCAGATGTTCATTCTTCTTGTTGAAGGTGAGTGAGAAATGTCACCAAAGTGACATTCCATTCTAAAGTGCAATTGAGTAGGTCTGCAAATGTCTTAGGTGGGAAAAATACTTCTCATATATACAAAGATACCTGATCATTGATTATCTGAGTATCAGAAGCAGCAATRGGACTTACAGTAGGTCTTGACTTCACAGGGCTTGTGCCTATGTGTATATCCACAAAGGCATCGTGTCTACCCAGTGCAGCTTGCCAGCTCAGCCCATGATCATGCAATCAACTCACAGTGATTYTCCTCTGTGCAAAGTCAATAAAAAATTTTCAGGTCTATAAAGACCCCAAGGCTAAAGGTACATATATATTCTAAAAGAGGAACAGTAGGGGCAGATGGAATATATAAGGTATGTAATACAACCTCTGACACATAACAAAAAAGCACTTCAGGAATCCACCATGAACCTGGTGGAGCTTGGTGCTGGTAGACTGTAGCCAAGCCATGAACTGTCCTTAGTAGCGCAGAAGGAAAATCATGACTTTTTTGGTCAAAATGAGTGAAAGAAGTCTAGTCAGTTCACATCTATTGCTTAATTAGACTCAGTAAAGCTGTTGCTTTCCCCCTAAGAAAAGAGTTTTCCAGCAAATCCGAATGCTAAGACCACTGATTTGCTATCGTCTTATCAAAATACTAATTCACGTTTACTTAGTCTAGTGTATACCAGTATACAGTATACTGTACCCAGTATTGCATCTCAGTGAAGAGCCATAAAATATATACACAGAAAAATGTGAACAAGAGCTTATTCTCTTAGAGGAAAACACAGTATGGGATATGTCTTTTTAGAAAGCCATACTGTGAAGTTTTCCTTTTAATGGTGTTGCTAATTGACAGGTCCTTTCTGGAAGTAGGAACACTGTCACCTTTCAGGGTTCACATTAGTATCTATGAYCATAGAGACCATAACAATTTCCCCTTACAAATATTTTATCTRTTTTTATCTGCTATCTACTTATCATCCTGAGCTATTGGGTTATAGAACAATTTAGGGTGGAAGGGGCCTCTGGAGCAGTGTAAATTACACCAGGTTGTTCAGAGCCTTGTGTAGTCTAATTGTGAATATCTCCAAGGATGGGGAGTCCACAACCCTTCTCTGCAACAGGTTAATTGATGATCTGAATCTAAAGAGGACTAGGTAAAATTTTGTGTTGTCATATATCATTTGCCCTCAGCTGCACCCTGCCTGTTCCCATGGCTTTGTCCATGTGATGTGCAGCATTACATTAATGTGTTTTACCTTGCCTCGGTGGTCCTGTAGCCCAGGGCTTGGACAAGCCACCGTGTAATGTTGGCCCCACGGAGCATCTGTGTACCTCCTCCTCAGTCTGATGGTACACATGTGCCCTTGGATGCAGTGGTGCCAAGGCGCTGGGAGCAGCTGGGCACACAGACCTGGCCTGGTCCCTTTCCTCCCCATGTTCCTGTGCTAAACCAAGTGGTTTCAGCTAGCAGATTCAGTGCAAAGAGAGGCTGCTGCTGCCCGAATCTGAACTGTGGAGTTTTTTCCCAGGCCATGAGAAAACATGACTTTGTTTTTAATTTCTTAAAAACAAAATCTACTTCTCTGCCTTGCTGGACTGCGGGCTGCAGATCTGAGATGCCTGTTGCAGTTACGACCCTGTGGTCCGCCACGCTCCGGCTAGGAGGAGTAGCTCCTCCTCAGAAACATTAGTATGTATTGCTGGCAACATTTTACAGCTGTAGGAAGTAAATCTGTTGTTGCTGCAGAATATTTGCTTCCTGAATAAAGTGGCAATAGATATAAGAAATCCCACTGTGCTTTAATAATCCCATGGTTCAGAAAAGCGGCCTGGATCTTGTGATTAAACTACTGATGAGCCTGGTGAATTAATGCAGTGATGGTACAGCATTGCCTTTCAGCATTTAGCTTGACTGCTGTGTCTGGTGTATTTACAGTGGGCTAATCCCCAGACTTACAAATGAAACTGAATTCCCTGGGGCAGTGTGTGATGTGTGATTTTTTTTTTAAATGAGAGATGCTGAATGTGATGAAAACAACTGGCTGTACCTGTAGACTGGGGAGGCACACAGTGCTTTTATTTACTCTCCAGGTGTGAGCAGCTTGCAGCCAGTATGGCCAGCGGGGTCCTTTTTAACCGACATCCCTCACTATATGTTATGAATGCAACAGTGGAAGAAGCTTCATTACATGCAAAACTTGAATCCACAGCAGCCTGAAGCCTGTGTTTGTGTATCCGGTATCATAAAGCTGACTTCCCGGGGGAGAGCTGGACGTCTTCCAAGAAAGGCTCCAATAACATGGGAAATGGAAGGGAGGATAAGAAATAAAACAGTGCTGAGAGCAGACTGTAGAAGACAGATCATCAGATAGCGTAAATTCTGCTGGCACCACGGATGTTAATGGCTCGTCAGGACCTTTTCTTCCTCCAGACCCAGCTAGAGCACAATATTGATTGCTTTACAGTAAGTTCTTGTTTACTGCAGGCTAGATTCAATCACAGAGCAGAATGATAATGTGGAAGTCGAGTTAGAAGTTTTCTAGAAAAAACCCACATTTTTTCCATAGGCTCCAATTCCATACAGTCAGCCCATAAACTATTCCATTTTTAAGGCATAGGCCGGAGCAAAGAAGAGGAAAAAGATACAAGATGTCCTTGTTTACCATCAACACAATTAATCCTGGATGCAGTGTTGAAAATTACCTTAGATCTTACATAGGATGCAGATAGTTCAAGGGAAAAAATATTCCGGATTATCTCTACTTTGTTCTCCCTTCTTCCCATCTCCCACCCCTAAAAAAGTTCAGAAAAATCACTGAGATTCCTGGTGCTTGTGTCCCCATGTGCTGTCACAAATAACCCATTACTTTAAAAGCTCTGGAGACTAGTGCTGTAACTTCAGGAGCAGACCTGCAAAACTGGCTTTGTGTCACGCACATCAGATGGTTCAAAATGCATCGGTCTGGTGCCTGGCAGCAAGTGGCAGTTGTCAAAACCAGGATGCTGTTTGTGTGCCTACAAGCTGTCTTTTCCATTTGCCTTTTTGACAGCTGAAGGGGTGAGCAGGGGACTCAGGGCAATGGCTTTAGTGTAAGGCAAGGAAGCTCTCTGATGCCTCAGTTTACCCATCTTTATGTGCAGCTAGGTAAAAAACTGCTACTTCACAGTAGCGTTGTAAGAACTGAAGCACGTGAAGTATTTGTGCATTACTGGATACAAGGTGCCACTGAGAAGTCATTTCTCGACAGTATTCACAGTCAGTGCTCATCTTTTTTTCTGAAGACAGGCATAATGGAAATGGTCCCAAAACATCCTTGATAGCTGAGCATACCCCACCATGTACTACCCAACTTGCTGGTCCAGGCATATTCTATGCACCTGAGAAATGATAAGCCCTCCAATTTGCTGTTTCTGTTTCCCCCCTCCTGAATTTTCAGTTGGCTCTTCAAGGTTATCCAGAGACATACAAACAAGAAGTTGTGCTTTGCATCAGGAACCTCTGAAGCTCAACTTTCAACAAAATGTATGGATAAGCCAATTAAAAAATGGAAAGAAAAGCCTTTAGAAAGGTCAATAAGCTGCTTTTATGCAGCTAGGAGTAGAATTTTAACCACAATTATTTTTTTCCCCATGAATTATTAACGTGTGCCATAAAAATGCTATAAGCAGAGGACAAACAGGACATTCTGAAAGAATTTCAGAGTTTGATATTTTCACCTAGAAACCAGAAAAAACCACCCTCCTCAATGATACAGCTATTAAAATAAGGCCAACCATAAAAGCTGTGAAACATAAAGAGTTTTACTCTCTTACAGCTACCTCAAAAGCCCAAAGAGACTGAAACATGCCTGCTCCTTGTGTACAAGTGACAAAGTTTATCATTTTACCATCATGACCAAGAAATTAAGACGAGTACTCAGGAAAGTAATCAGACAAACTGCTTCATTATATAAATGTCTTCTCCTGAAACTACTTTTCTAAGATACTGAAAGAATACAGCTCTGCCAGAGAACAACATTTTTCTTTTTACAAATTTAATTCCTGTCATAAATACTTCTCAGGAAGAAAAAATGGAGCCTTTCTGGGAAAATTGTTTCAAGGCATGTTTTCTGAACCTCAAAATCAACAGCAGTGGTCCTGCCTGGCCTTGTTGTTTTCTAACAGGCTGAGCAACACAGCCGTTAGCTTCATCTTGGTACAGAAATTGTTTTAAAGAGGTCATGTATGGAGGACTTATGCGTTCTGTAATGTTTCCAGGTTTGCCTGACTCTAGGGCAAAACATAAATAACTCCAAAACTAACCTGGAGTAATTAATGAGGGAACTGGTCCTTACTCCAGCAGACGAAGGATTCTGGCTCCCACAAGTAGCATTGGGAATCTTCCCCTGGCCAGCCCTGCCCAGGAGCAATCTGGCTTCCCAAGGATGCAGGTTTCCTAACTCCCAGTTAGAAGAAATCCTAACCTAGCCTGAGCAACATATTGAGGAACAGCAAGAAAGGAAGAGAACAAAAACCTTGGCTAATACTGCCAGCTCCTTTCCTCCTGTAAACTCCAGTTTATCTAAATGCCAGCAATAACTTTCGTTCTTGAGGCTATTGATTTTCCAGCACTAATCAGTACCCTGCCCTTAAGTCCATCCAGGTGGAGAATTACACTTGAGAAAAGAAGAGAGAAAAGATGGGCTGTAATTGAAGGCAGCCACCTTCATAACCCCTCAGGTGCTGCAGACTTGAGCAAACATCTTCGGTTAGTTATCAGATTTTAGAGGATATGGGCAGCTATGAAGAATGCAGGTGTGGATATTTGGTGAGGCCATTAGTCCTCTTTCCCCATGGCATTCAACCCTAAATTTGTGATCAGCTTACAGAACCATCCCTGAGGTACACCACAGGACTCAGTCTGCAAAAGGTGAGAAAAAGCTTTGGACCCAAGCCGTGCCAGCCTTCTTCCTAGCTCAGCCTCCTGCACAGTGAGGTCCCCAGCTGCAGGACTGGAAGCTTTGGATTGCTTAACTCAAACACCAGAAAAAACCCTAACCCTAAGCTCAATGACAGCCCACAGACACACCCAAGGGCACAGGCAACAAAACCCCTCAGTTATCACCATCAGCCACACTCCTGGTGGCAGTCAAAGTCCTAGTAAATTTATGAAAAATTTCAGGGCTTTGCGCCATTTTTTTATAACCCTCACAGAAACCATAACTTGGCACAAACTCTACTAAGAAAGAAAAGCAAAGCCATTGCCCCCTAGGATAACCATCTGCTTCCCACCCCCCGGGCATGGGAGACTGCACTCCCAAGACATGGCAGGGGCTGCCTCCTCCAGGGCCTGGCGGGTGGGGGGCAGCCCTAGCGCAGAGCTGGACCAAACACCTTTAGCATCTTCCAGAGGCAATAGCTGTGGTTAGGTTTCCTGTGAAACCTATACAAAAAGTACCCCCAAGAGCAAAGAAAAAGGTAGACAACACTGCAGGTTGGGCCATGGCCAGGTGTCCGGTCTGCCCAGGTTGCCTTTGAGGTTCGAGTTGGTCTTAGGGTGAGGATTAGGAGATGGAAGGACAGCAGAAGGATGCAAGGTGATGTAAGAAGAAAGCTGGGGTTGATGAGAGCCTAGGGCTTTGCCCACCTTGTAGGGAAGGCCTGCTTCCCGTACCTGGGAGGATGACCAAACCGATTCCCTCCTAGGGCTGCAGAGCTGGAGAGGGTGGAGAAGGTACATGGATGAGTTAGCCTAGGCCTTTTGGTTGCTTGGTTTTGGAGAAGGTCTCTGCAGGTTGTGGTTGAGCTGTGACTAGCGGTGGCGTTAAGCTTAGGGTAGGACATAGAAAGTATTTCCAGAAGGCAGGTGGGGGTCTGCTTCTTCAGGGTAAAGTGAACGATGAAGAGATCTGGTATTTTTGGACCCTGAGGTTATTGCTTGAACATTAGTCATACAAAAAGTCAAAAGAGTATACCTTGACATTTTTGCACTGTTCTGCCTCCAATGCTTTGGAATAATTAGAACCGATGGATATATCGAGTAGAAAAATAACACATCTGTGTGCTGCACAGGCTGAACATACCGTGGATGTAATTAAAAGCTCAGCACCTGCTGCTTAAGTGATTGTATTAATATGATACAAGCAACGTTAGAGTGGTTAACAGAGGTGCCCAGGGCAGGGGATTTCTAAAGGYGATGCTTGCCAGGAGGAGCGGTAGGTGCAGGAGTGGAGACAGCTCTGCGCTGAGCCAGGCAGGTGGGGAGGAGAAGGCGGCCAGACGCAAGGCAAACACCCATGGCCTCTTGTGGGGAAGGGGGAGACATTGCTTTCCAAAGAGGATTTCAGGGCACCTGGAGTATGGGGGCTGTCTAAACCGGTGGTCTCCAAAGCAGGGTGTGCACACATCAGGGATGCGCAAGACAAGCCATTGGGGTGCAGGAAGAAAACACTTTTTGTACCATTAATTAATTAAATTTAAAAATAAAACAAAACTAGCATTTGTTTCACCTTTATCTCATCCTATTTTGATTTCTATTTTTGTGTATGTTTTATAATGTTCATACTATATTAGTACAGTCGTACATGTATGTAATTTATAAATAAATAAATACATATATATTGGGGGTTCGTGCTCAAAATTTTTTTACTGCACAATCAAAAAAGTTTGGACACCGCTGGTCTAATTTACCACCAAAAAATACTAGGGGAGGAAGGTCCTAAAATCCCGCTTCTCACCTAACTTCAGCCCTGCACTAGCAGCTTATATGAGATGGAAACCCATGTCTTTGTTTGGGTCCTAGCTCGCTGCTGTGGCTACAGCTACCACTCTGCTTCTTGTCAAATGGCCTCTCTTAAGATATCACCTTCTGTTTCATTGCATGTGGAAGTTGACAAATGACCTAAAGAGAGGATATAATTTTCTGCTTGCTTCAGTTCCCCTGTGAGGCTTCCCCCCTTTGCGGTGCGGGCACAGGTGGGAGCTCCTGGCTGGCTGCTCCGCTTTCTCACTCATAAAAACAACCCTGACAGCAAACAGAAAATATGAGGCTCCTGTGATGGCATGAGCAGTGTCCATATTTTACAACAAATGTTACAAGAAATAGGTATGTGACCTGCTGCTGACAAATCCATGATATCCATAACTGGTATTGCAATGGGTCACTATTTCCATGATTTACACCCTCCAAAAGCTCTGCACCMGGTGCTGCACAGAGTAAAGGGACTCTCTGCCTGTATGTGAGGAACACAGGAAAGCCAACCGCAACGACAAAAAACACATGTCAAAACTTGAAAGACATTTGAGCAAAATTCTAGCTAACACCGGAGATTAAAAATCGATAAATGTATCATGGGGGGAGCAGGGTTATTTTCTGCAGGGGATGGATGTACACTGACTGCAGCTGCGGGAGCTGCAGCAGGGAGAGCCTGGCTGCCAGGACCTGCTCGTGGACCGGTGAGCCACCATCAGAGCCTTCGCAAATCCACAGTGCCAGCGGAAAAACAACCAGCTTGTTTTTATATTTGTATGGATGACCATGGCAGTAAGGCTGCATAATGAAGTGCTTCTTGCAGCATTGCAGCATTTTGTCTTGCTGGCCCTTTCACCACCTTTAGCAATTCCTCCATCTTTTCCTACAGCGTTATTGAGGGGATTAATTCAGTTGTCTGTGGTGTGTCAGTCTGTGTCAGTAATTCTCTCCCAAATGAGAAAAACAAACTACAGACTTCTCTTTTGCCTCTTTCATGCCCATCAGCCCAATATTTATGTCTCTGTGAAATACATTTTTACACTGTTTCTGATGAAAGCTCTTCACTTTTCTGCTCTTCAGCTGGAAAAAAACACGAGTGCAATTCCAGCAACTTCAGTGAAATTAAGCCAGCTATGACTAGTTCATGAGCTAGCTATGCATTTTTGTACTCCACATTGCATTCTTCATCTCACAACTGCTGCTGCCACACAAGCATCTTGTTTATAATTTCGTTATCAGATGAATCTCCACAAGGCCTCCCTCTCTTATTCCCCCTTTCCCAGCAGATGAAATGCAGATGAACTTCAGTACCTGATTTATGCATTTTATTCTCTCTATAGAGCCAGAAAGCAGTAGTCACATATATGACTCTCTCAAGATGATATGGGAGAATCAAAAATGTGCTGCCCAATTTCATAGGATTTAAATCTTCAGTCACTATATTTAATTTGAGAAATAAATAGTTTTTACCTACCTTTCTTCTGCTCGTAATAGCAACCACAGAAACATCTCAGTCCTGTCTAGAAAAATTAAATTAAGGCTTTTCAGTTGAAGTAGATGATGCTTAAAGTACAGAAATAGACTGTTTCTAGTCAGAGGGATTAGAGGAAAGAAAAGCTTAGCAAGAATGAAGTTGCATTGCAGAGTTATCTCTATCTAGGCAGCAGACTGTAATTTCCATAAACTAAAGAGAAAATTCTCTTTCTCATCACTGCTTTGCAGGTCAAAGACCCATTTTTAAATTCCCTTATCTTCTCTTTCTTTTCCTTAATTCCCTCACTGCCTCCTCTTCTGTGCTTTATTTGAGAGTCGAAGAACAGTGAAGTGTAGAAAAACAGACTCGATGATTTTATACTATACTTGGTTGTTTATATAATAGCATATGTTGCAGGAGCAAATTTAACAGAGGGGAGGGGAGGAAATGCCCTTTAACAGTACTGTGTATTGCAAGCCAGGCTCTGCAAGGGTGTTATTGTCCCTCGGTCACTTCAAATCAATATATGAGCTGGTTTTTGCTAAAATGGTTGGTTCTGTAGACATCGCTACCTTCCCCTCACTCTCCTTACTGCCTCCCTTGAGCCAACACTAGCTTCACCCAGCCAGCTGCTGAAGATTAACCTGGCAATGGCAGTTACAAAAGTAAAGATTAGCTTTGAGCAAGATAAACTCTGGGATCCAGCTCATTGCACGGCCGTGTGAACACTGGTACAAGTTTGAGGGACACCACAACAACATGAGGACAGTGACAGGCTGAAAGGTGACTGAGGGAAGATAAACCCACCTCTTTTGACACTAGCCCACCCTTAAATCAGCTTTAAGAGATGGCAGAGCAGAACCTTGAGCCAAGCAACGTGAGCGCACTCATGGAGCTTCCCCATCAAAGCCATGGCTTGCACTGGGTTGTTTTCTGTACAGCATGTTGTAATAGGTGCCTGAGCTAACCCAGGCAATTACTTGTCCTGAATATAGTAAGAGAAGAAAGCACCACTAATGAAATATTGAAATTGTAAAATAGTGCCACTGGTTTCTTTAGTCTTTGATTCAAAATCTCAAGATGAGGAAACTTAAAAATTAAGGAGTAAAACCCTGGATCTCTCACAGCCTACAGAAGTACCAAGGCAGAGTCAGGTTTACACCCCTGCTTGAAGCAGTGGTGTGAACACGGACATTGCAAGCTATAAATCTCACAGCTTGTCAAAAATCCACTGAGATTAATCAGAAACTGTAAGAGGTGAAAATATTCTCCCTAAGATAAAGTTGCAGGAGGTAGTCCTGGCAAAGCAGACTGCCACAACAAGAGATGTTGTCCCCTGGCAGTGAGACACAGCATCTTCCACTGCACTGCAAGGGGTCTCCAGGATGCCCAGGCCCTCTCCACATTATTTATTAATATTATTATTGTTGTTATTATTATTTATTACTATACTATTGCTATTATTATTATGATGCTGTATTTTTCACATCTCAGTCCTCAGTAAGTTATTAAATAGTATCTTTGCCAACTTTTGAATTTCAGTATCTAAGTTCTAAAGAACAAAGACAGAAGATGTTCAGTTTTATTTTTCCATGATCAAAAAAAATCTCAAGAAATTTTATTTATTCCTTCAAGAACAACATTCTTGGTTAGRCTATTCAAGCACAGAAAACTGTAGGCCAAATACTCGTGCCTTTCCTGTTGTGAGCATGTAAAATAACCATACTTTTGATGGAAGAGGTGTTACAGAATACCTACAGTGAGCACATACTTAATATCTTAAAAACTAATTGCACACATTTGTTTTCCCCCAAATGTATATTCATGYGGACAAATATCAAAATATATAAGATGTTAACTATAATATATACACATATGTATGCAGATAACAAGCTAGGAGAAATATCTATGAACAGAACGTAATGAATAACATATCTTCTAAATTCTTGCTCAGTAATAAATCTATTTATCCACATGCCTTGCTATCCAAACAACTTATTCAATTAATATACTATTGGCTTGTCAAGCTGGCATGTTTTTCAACTAAATTAATAGCAGAGTTTATGGGCTCTGATTCATTAATCTATTTAGGGATGGTCCTTAGCACCAAGGAAAAGCAAAAAAGAGAAAATGATCCAGGCAGCCTGCAAGGCTGACTATTTCTGAGTGCCCTTCTGTTTGGTTACAGCCCAGGGCAGACACCACGCGGGCTCCTAACCCAGCTCCAGAGCAGGCGAGCAAGGGGCTGACTCTCTGCTTGCTCCGTGAGGGAAGCTGGCAGCGCAAGCCTTTTTCCTTGCACAGCTTTCCACCCTGCAGATGGTGAAGCCATGACCTGAGTCAATGCCATCCCATTTTTTGCCATAACATGTTTTTGCACATCTGTCTCCATCCCAGGGGGCAGAGCCACCCAGCACCACAGCTCGGCAAGAGCAGGTGAGCAGTACCCGCAAGGGCTGGGGAGCCCACAGGGACTGTCACACTCATGGTCGGATGTGTGGCAGGTCTCAGGGACTGTGCTCACTGCAAGCCCTTAGGATGGCAAGGGAAGACTAGTTTTGCTAACACTGGTGTTATGTTTAACACTGAAACAATTAGAGGAAATGAAGATGGAAAGCAAAACATTATAGTAATAGCAGGAGAAATCTTAACCATCTTTTATACTAATGAAGGCTGGCTGGAGAACTCCTTTGCATTTACCAGCAGTTTTTAAACATTTAAAATATTGTGTTGTGATTCCTATATACTACCTAAACTTCTGCACTTCTGCACAATTTTTACACAGTGCCTGTAATGAAATTCCAACAAGGTTATCTGGGACTTTCTATGCATATTCAGCTGTGATTTGACGCACAGCTCCTGGGAGTCTAGAAAAAAATACATGCATGGCAGTTTTCTTAGCTCTTCACTTAAAGCACAGCTACAGACTCTGCTGTAYGTTTACCTCAGTGTGATTGAAGATGAATGCAAAAAAGACTTTATTCTTATGCTAGATCTYGCCACTATAAAGACACCACACAATTGTTCTGCAATGAAAACGAGGACTACATGGCACATTTGTAGGTTAAGCTCTGAGCAAAAAGCGTGTTTGATAGAGGTTTACACATAGCTGTTGTAAATTCTGTTTTATCCCTGCTAATTTTGTCTCTGCTTTCGACTAAATAATAAATCCCAATTGAGTATCTGAATCCTTAAACGCTGACAGGACTTGCTGAGTGGAATACCTACTAAGGTTGTCCATGTTGCCAAAGGGAAAAGCAACTCCTTTATGCTGCACAGCTTAATCCCCATCAAAGCCTCCTCCCCAAAGCCCTTCTGAGGCCCATTACAGACATTGTATTGCTCGAGCTAAGGAAATTTCACAAGGCCACACTGTTAACCAGATGCAAACTTGGGCAAAGAGCTGGGAGCCCTGGTCCCATCCATCACTAACACACCTCCCGAGGCAGAAACAGATGTGTCCTTTGGGCTCTCCGCAGGGAAGGATGACTGCTTTCAAAGCAAGTTTTCACTTCTTTCTGGCTCCCAGAGAAAAGTGGAGCAAAACTTCAGTGCTGCCTTCTGCTCTATTCAATTCACAGAGAACCTGGTGCCAGCCCAGCTGTGAGCAATGTGCAGACCACCAGCCTTTCCCCCTCCACACACAAGTTTTCCTTGGCCGACAGCTTTGACAAGAGAGCCCTGGAGTTTCAGACTGGTGAGTCTCCAGGGTTAGGTTTAGTGCCTTTAACAGCCACAGAAAATTTGGCTTCAGCTTTTTTTTTTTCCCAATCCATCACTGGCTTCCAAAGAGCAGCTGATATTTACTGCTGGAGAACATGTGGGCATCGAGCAGGGAAGGCAGAACAGGCTCAGAAGGAGAAAGAAGACAGGAAACACAGAAGGCAGGTAGCAGAGATGGAAGAGTAAAGGTCAGGACCATAGGGAGGAAGATATGAAGGAAGWTAGAGTGATATTTAACTCTGTAACACTATTGGTTGACTGTGTTGATTCAGGCAGATATACTGCTATTAAAACCTTTTTCAGTGTTTAGAGGAGATCTCTCCTGCACCATCCCCCAGAGCTTTTTCCTTTCTTCCCTGGAACAAGCCCTGTAAACATCCTCTTCTCCTTGCACAAAAACTGGACTCTTCTTTTTATCTTATGTTTTCTAGGCTGGCATGAGGCCTTTTGAGCTGCAGTTTCTTCAGGAAGAGTCAGCAGCCCTTTGGTGTTTGCAGAGGGGTAGCACGAGAGAAGCAAACAGCAGCAGGAGAGCTACCCACAAGTCTTCTGCAAGGCACCTGCTGGGGCCCACATTGTAGGCTGGTGAGCTTTCGAAACAAGCCTTGGCTCAAAGCCGTTGCAAAGTATTTGGGGCCTGGGGTGTTACTGAAACAGCAGAACAGCTAAGGCATTGCACTGTGATGCTGAGAGGGAGAATTTGGGCTGCACCTGGGGTTCATCCCAAAGGTGGCCCCAGCAGCCTGCAGATGCCTGCACTGGTGGGTCTGGGCTGGTGGGGCTGGAGACCTGGAGAAACTGTCGGGCCCACCRCGGCCCTGCGAGTTTCCTGTGGTTCAAGTGCAATGGACAACTTTTTGCAAGGTTCCTAGTTCCTATTTATTTGTGTACATTTATAGGAAAATTAATTATGCCCCCCCCCMMMMAAAAATTCAAGAAAATAGGTCACACAAAATGACACTGCTGTTTTCAAGGGCTCAGCTGTTTTTTCACTCAGAAGATGGCAATAAGGACTGCCTTATTAGCAGTGGCGCTACACCGCACAAAACTGGACAGCTTACATCTTAACCTGAGTCTGAGCCAATAGTTTGCTGCACTGGGCTAGTCCTGCACCAACCTACCCAGAATCACATCTTCTGGGGAGGTGACTGGGCAGCTGTGGCATATACTGCTATTCCTCCTGGAGCCCTGTAATGCTGAGATGCAAAGTGCAGGACTGTAGGTGCCACCTTGAATACAGAAGCAGCAACACCTGCATCATCCAATTTTTTCCATCGTCGTCTAGAGTAGAGCCCCATGACATCAGATGATACCTTCGAATTCCTATGTATGGCTCAAGCTGGGAGATGAAAGGTGGAACAGGCCCACTCAAACCAACAGCTTCCCCATTTCTAATACTGAAAATATATGAGGTAATATACTGCTTCAAAGCCAGCTTTTTGGATGGCTGTCATCAGCCTGAACACCAGTCACACATGTGTACTTGAGTAAAGCCAGTCTGTCACTGCACCAACAACAGCCCCAGTACTGTGACCCCTATTTACCAAGCGCTTATCTGAAAAGGAAATAGGAATAAATGTGTCKGTCACAGTCTTAAATTACCTCTCAGCATGTTCTGAGCAAGCACTGGACACCGTTCCCCAGTGAGGGAGGTTGTGCAAACTGACATTTTGCCTCTCTCGAAGGCTGAGGCGCCTGGCTGGGGAGCACCCGGTGGGCCTCCACYCCTCGCCAGCTCACCCCACAGCCCCAGCACCCGGGATGCTTCCTTCCTCCTGTGGAGACTGCTTTGCAAGTGAAATATTCAGGATAAATGAAACGCACTAGGGAGAAAAGCTTGCCTACAGCATATGAGACTCTCACAGGATATGCCCATACGACACTGTAAAGTGTGACTGCAGTTTCTGTAGTTACACCTGAGTTAGTGTTAAATGGGGCAGCTCGAAGACTAGTGTCACTGAAGCAGCTGAGTTCAGCTTGGGCTCACTGCCTGGGGGCTGCAAATTGCATTTGCTTGTGGATTTGGCTGACATCATTGCCATGCGGGTGTTTCATGCCTTGCTCAAGCCTCCTTTACCTCCTGCATCCCCCAACCTCTTGCTCCTGCCCTCGTGTTACCTATCGTTTAGTGCTGGCACTGTCGCTTCTGCTGTTACATGGTGACCCAGGTCCAGCCGAAGAATAAGGGCTCCCTAAGCATCCTCACCGTGCTGCTCCTCAGCATGAGCAGCGGGCAGCCGTGCAGGGGTGAGTGTGTGCCTTGGCATAGAGGGAGGGGGAGCAGGGCAAGGGCTGCATGGGTCGAGTCAAGCCGCCTTTGTGCTGGCCGTGCAACCTCAGCCTGAGGTGCAATGGTTAATGCCCCAGCTGCCCACCCACAAGCCACTGCCTGAATAGCAGGGGATGGTGCAATTTCCAGCCCAGGGAATTACATGTAAATTGGAGCCGCTGGCAGAGCCCGTGACTGCGCTGGGCCGTAGGGCCAAGATGCTGGTGAGGGGAAGGATGTCCTGTTGAGCTGTCTGTGCTGTCTGTGCAGCAGAGGGCCAGGACAGCAGCCAGGGCAGCCCCCATTTCCACCTCAGACAGCTAAAGTCTGCCACAGAYGAGACAATGCCGTGGCCACCTCTCTGACTCCCCTGGTAGCTCTGAGCCATCTCTGTGGAGAGCAGGACAAAGTCAGACCCAGTGGCACTTGTTGAACTAGAGTAGGACGTTTAAACTCCTCTTTGATCTCTGACATGGCTTGGACAAGCTGACTGGTTAACTTTTTTTTCCTTTTGCTTTCTTCACTGGCTTCATTTTTATGAGTCAAATGGTCATGGATTCAGAGACAGTGAGACCAGAATGGCAACCACACTGATCTTCTATAATATACGACCCCCAGGACTGCTCTGATTCAATCTTTGTTACACTCTTGGCCAGGCTTTTAGAAAAATCTAGTATAAGCCAAATGGGGTGTGTGTGTGTGTGTGCACTGACCGGCTGGCATCTGCACTAGACAGCACAGAGCGTAATCACAGCTGCCTTCCTCTGCGTAAGAGCATGAGTCCACAAAGCGCTCTGCCCAGTTGATTGTTGTCAGGACACTTACGGGTTTGTCATATCTTTGAGATTTCTATTTTCCCACTGCCTCACCCCAGCAACTTTGGTTGTAACTGGACAAGCATGCTAAAGATATTTTAAACTTGCCTGGGTGGGAGAGGAGCAGGAGGAAAAACAAGGGATGGAACTGAAAGATGAACAGACAGCCCAACTGCATAGACTTTGCTATCCCTAGGAAACCATGTGGAAAAAATACTCTACATTTGACCAGCTCGATTTTGCAGCTTTTGAATTTGTTTGTTAGCTTGAAGACTAACTATCATATCTCTGTTCTCCATGTTTAAAAAGTGAACAGCTCCCTGGCCAACATACGTTTGAATAAACTAAATAAGTTAAAGCCCTTTATTTCTGTCTCAAGAGACATGTTTTCCAGTCCTTCAGTAATTTCTGTGGCTCTTTCCTGAATCTTCTCCCATTTCATCAGCATCTTCCTTGAATTTGTAGGCATCAGATGGGACAAACATTTCAGCAGCAGCCTCCCTGTGGGCATGACACAAACCTCTCTGTTCCTTTCGTGCTTTTATGATCAGGCTATAGCAAAGATGACATCAGGCGGTTTTGCCATCATCTGAAGCTCATGTTCAGCAGATGATGCACCAGGACCTCCAGCCTCCGCTACARTCCTCCCCAGGACTTAAACTGCAGTCTTTGTAGAGACATACTTTCATTATAGGCCACACTCAAATATATATTGTTTACTTGCATCTTATCTACTGACAGATACATGTTGCTCTGTATCAGAGACCTGTTTTCTTCATAATCGGTTACTGCCCCTTTTTTTTTTAACAGTTGCAAACGACTGCATTTCTCTAGGCTGTCAATGAAGAATTTTAAATGGCATAATGCTAAAAATTTATCTCTGTGGGAAYCAGTAGAAATACAACCATTAAAACAAAAATCCCCATTACATTTTGAGACCTGCCAGCCAGTTTTTAATCCACTTTGCCTCTTAATCAAAATGCCATGCTGTACCACATCACACACCCTGCAGAGTCTATTACAACAGCCACAGTTAGCTTTTGCAATCAATCTCGTAGTATTATCAACAGATAACAAGCTACTTTTTCATAAATGCACTTTGTTCAGCATTAAATATACTGCTTCCTTTTAATTTTTTATTAGTTGACTCTCAGATCAGCTATAAAGTATTTTACCTGGGATTAGTTTCAGGCTATCAGGTTTATAATTACATGGACTCTTTTTTTGTCTTGCTTGAGAAGATAGGCAAGATACGGCTGATTACTTGTTTTTTTCCATGAGCGCAGCAATAGATGTTTATCCAAGTTATAATGTGACCTCGGCTTGACTGTTTTGGGAATCTTTGAACTACAATATGAGTGCGTGAGGCATCAGCCTTTTTTTGGCTGGGAAGCTGCTGGGTTCTGGTCCAACGCACARCTCCTTTGCTTTTCCCGGGCTGAAAATTTTAGAAACTCCAAGGCCAGACAAGTCTTATCCAGAAAGAAAGGAGTGGGGGGAACCTGATGCCCAGAGAGCAGGAGGAGAGCGTGCGGGGAGGCTGCGAGGGTGYGGGGAGCATGGCTGGGGGCCCCACAGTGGCAGCATCACTTTTGGGGTCCCTGCGCGGGACCCAAATTCCTTATGTCGATGGGAAGCTCATCAATGCTGCTTCCCTGAGCCTCTGTCCTTTGTGCTTCCGACCTTTTCAGGGGGTGTAAAAGTCCCGTGCGTGTCTCTATACTCTGTTCCTTTGTGTCCCACCTTAGTTTTTCATTAACCAACACTTGAAGGGATAGAAACTACAGCTCGCTCTGCTTCTGTTTCTTACTCTGGCTCTACAAAAGAGACCTTCCATCTGCCGAAGAGTTCAAGTGCTACTCAGATTTCCTGAAAAAAAATTTCTCTACCTGAAGGTCATGGAGAGAGGCTGTTGCCTGCTTGAGATTTGTCTGCAATGACAACGTTGCTTTTCTATTTTTACCTCTTTACCTTTGATTTCATCAAAAGGATTTTGACATGCATCACAACTGCAATACGAGGGGGCTTCTAACTAGAGCCCGAAGCCAAGAACAATTGCTTTGGTGAAGCCACAAGCCTGTATTCATTTTCATTAACAGATCGTGGAGTAGAGCTGAAGCTGGTATGAATCAGGACAGCTGGTGTGTCTTCAATGGACCTGTCCCTGGTGACATCTGTTGTGGGTCTGACTCTGAAACAAAGGACATGCTGCACAGGCAAATATGGAAGCAATTATTTTTTCTGATTAATCCAAAATACATGGAGAATGAGGTAGGTCCTTTATATAGAAAGAATCAAATAAAATAGTTGAGATAATAAATGTGCCCTTTTGCCCTTCACAGGCAAGTAGAAAGTTAAATCAGCTCTTTCATTAAAACAATTTGGCACTAGAACTGAATTTGTTGAGTCCTTGTAGTCACGCCTAAGACCTTGTCCCAGTTTCCTCCTTTCCCCCTCCACCCGCTCCTTTAGTAGCTGCTTGAATAGCTGTAAAACAAAGACAGTACTGGAAATCAGATGCTTTTTTTTTAATAAAGCAGCAATTTTAAATCCCCTACGTGAATAAATAATCCATATGTTGCCTGAATCTTTTATGACATGAATTCCAAAAACAACTTAAAAAGCTTTCTCTGTTGTTTTGGAACTGGGTCAGAAAACTCAGGGAATTTTTCATGAGCTAGGCAGCCTCCCAGCTCTGGGTTACTGGTTCAAACATGAATCAGGTTAGTAGGGAGCAGAATTTGTCACTGCAGCTGAAGAAGTTAGACCCACTCCTCACCCCAGACACCCACATCGCCATGGGCAATAGTGGCACGATGAGCACAAAAGTCCAGGGCAAAATGGAAAAAGGGCCTGGTTTATGACAATTGCTGAATCTCCTTGCTCTCAGCACCTGCCCTTTAGCCCATGCCCTAGCTGGGACATTGCCCTCCTGTGCTCTTAGTTGCTTTCAAAACCCTCTCCGCTACCTCTAGCTGTAAAGGGACCATTAACCTCAGTCATCTCACAGATAATGAAATAACTGCTTTTGTCAAGGGAGATCTTAACACAATTAAACGAACAACAGTTAGCAGAAGGTAAAAATAAATCTGTTTCTGGAGTTGTGAATCTTCACTGTTGACAAAATTACCATGCTTGATGTTGTCTTAACCAGTGCAGAAAGTCTATTTTTGAACCTTTCTCATTGCTTGGTAGATCTTGTATAGACTAGCTGTGCCCAAATTTTTCAGTGTTTTTTTCCCAGTAATTTTACTAAGATTTACCCTTCCTTGCTTCCTTTCTTCCCCATTCTTACTCTGCTCCTTTTCCTTTTTCAGCTCTTCCATCCTAATTTCTCTGGTTCCCCCAATTCTCAAAGGCAGACACTGCTACCAGGGTCACATTTCTTTCACCAATTCCCTGACTATAGCATACTGCTTTTATTGTCATCCCTGGCTCTTCCATCAAACTGCCCGAACACTTCTTTGCTTTCCCAGCTTTCAGACATTGAACATAGACAGTCTCACTGCCTCTATCATTCACCCCCAACATTTTGATCCATCAGTATCACAGATGTCTCATCTTAATGCTCCCAGGCTGACTCCCACAGCCCTCATGTCCCACATGGATGCAGTCGAGGGACAGTGGAAAGGACATGGAGACAAGAGGAGCTGCCCAAGGCACACTTCAGCTGCAGCATCCCAGCACCCCGGCATCCCCAGCTGCCTTCCCCTCTCATCTCCTTCCTCCTTTTTTCTGGAAGTGGGGTGCTTCCCCCTTTTTTCTGGGGTGCTGGCCAGGGCTGCAGCATGCTAGGATCTGTTGTAATACAGAGCCTATGGACTGGGGAGCACATCTGGGTCACGCTGCTGTGATACAGCTTTTCCTATTTCTCCTATACTCCAGGCAGGCGAGCGTACTGATAAAAGCAGAAGGGGAGCCCCCCGCATGGGGCTCCTTTATCAAACCAAATGGCTTGCATGGCCTGTGAGTCCTCCTTAAAAGCTTCCTCCAGCCCCAGCACTTCTGTGCCAATGAGAAAAACATTGCCAAAGGGTCAGGTGCAGGTGGGGAAATCAACACCTATTTTGTCCAGTTATGCCTTTTTATTATGAAGGATTGATAAATACATAAAAGATATCTTTCACACATTAGAGGAAAACAAACAAGAATTAAACTGCAGCTGCAAAATTGACATTTCCTTTGTATCTTCTACAAATTAATACAACTATTTTGTATCACTGGTGCTACTTTACCAGCGTGAATCACAGAAGAAGAGTCTTAAGGAAAAAGATAGGGGAAAAAGAAAGCTGATCGTGGGAATGCATTTGATCAGATTTGTACTTTTTGGTATTTTTAGACACATCTGCAAACATACACAGAGCAGCTTTTAGGGCTCTACCTCATTCTGTCTGACTGAGATAAACATGTTACAAAATCCTATAAAAATCAACAGTAAAACTTTCAAGCTGTAGTAGACAGCATTTCTATCTGCTCACAAATTTCATTTTCCAGTGGTCCAGCTGCTGGGAATGAGACGACCTCCAAAGAAAACAGTATCTGTCAGGTTTAATTACTTCCCTTAACTGTTTTTGTGGAACTAACAGCATGGAACCAGTTAGTATAGTGGGACAACTGGTAAAGAACATTTTTTTTTCAGGATGGTAAAAAAGGTAAGGTGCTTTCAGACATCACAGCCAGAGGGAGTTGCTGCCTGCAGGACCTAACCCAGTCATTAGGAAACCAAGGGAATGACACTCTTCATGTGTATGTCAATGGAGATTGTGATTATGCACTAAATATCCAAACACAGCATTTTTTTTGCATGCTGAAGGGAGGGTGTGAATTGCACTGGAGAAATTTTACTGCATTATTACAAAAGAGAACGAGCAATAAGAAAAATAATAGAAACTAGAAATAAGAACAGAAAAGAATTACTAGTTTATTTTGCTTAATTCTTTTGTTAGCTGAAGAGCAAAAATAGGTGTACTTACTGAAAAGTTTTTTTGTGAACACTGCAGTTAATACCGAAATACTCACTCCAAATGTAGTGACCTGTTTGCATTAAGGTATCTGAGTGTTATTTAGGGTGGAGTAGGAAAACTAAATCTCCTCTCTCTCCCAGCTAAACCAGAGTCAGGCATTTAGGATCCTTTGGTTTACTTGGAAAGAGAAAAGCCAAGGTTAGGGCTGGCTGGCTGACTCAGAAAGAGCCATTTCTGGAGGAAGGAAGGAAGCCTCAAGGAGAGGCTGTGGAGGCTGTGGAGACCCCAAGCATAAAGGCGGAGTTGTTGGGCTGGGAAAGGCAGGGTTAGAAAGACAACTCTAGGAGGAAGGCTGTGAAGTCTTGACTCCACTCACTTTAGGGAACTTGTTACACCAAATAAACTATACTCCAAGAAAAGCAAAATGTTGTTTGGACAGGCTCTGGGTATAAATAGATTATTTCTGAAGCTCAACAAGGAACATACTTGGCTGTTCTCTGCCCATGAGGGCTCTTTGGCACCAAACTCAGTATTATTAAAACTTAGGGGAAAAAAACATATAATAGCTTACTTAGAGATGCAGAAGATGGTTAGTAACAATCAAACAGCTGTTTGCAGAGACCTGGAAATAATACAAGACTGAAGGACACTGCCAAGGTCACTGAACTGCAGATCCCAGCAATTGCACCAGGTGATCCTCTTCTTACGTGCTTTGTTTTAAGCCTAGTTAGGTTCAGGACTAATATGCACGTTGGCCATTCCCTGTTTATTGTCCCTCTGTGAGTTCCAGGCAAAATTTAAATAAGGGACAACCATTTACACAGATGACATACACTCGATTCTTATCTGTGTCATGGTTTGACATACTAGGGTATTTTGCCTTGAAGTGTGTGGCATCAGCATTTTATCTGAAGTGCTGGGAGGGGAAGAAACTTCCTCGGGAGTAATTACCCACAAATGGCTTTTTGGCAACTTCCCTGGCATGAAATAGTGCAAGAGAGCACACTGAACTAGTCTTGTCCTGGGTTGCAATTCCTAATTTTTTAGTTCATACCTGCCTTCCTAAGAGGGAGAAATCTGTTTTTAGGCAGTAAGGATTAGTATTTCAGGTAGGTATTTAATGATAAGAAAGTTGCTTTCCTCTGGTTCAGATCTCTGGATGTGTAAGTGTCATGCCAGCTCTATAATACTTAGTTACACAAATGAGTTTGAGACAGCACCTAGTGAAACACCATGACCCAAAGGTGCAGATATCTCACCGTATTTTGACTTGCCTGACTGTTGCTATTTTCTTTGAGGCTTTTTTTGCTGGAGTTTCTGAGGACTCCAAATTTCTGTTCCCAGAAAAGGCCTTGCAATCTGATAAGTACAAGTGATTTGTTCCAGTACTGATCAGGCTAAACATGCGCATTTTGTTCTTTATGTTTCAACAATGAAGGCATTGTGGTAGGGCATGGCTCCTTGCCACCCAGGAAAGAAAGAACAGAGAGAGCCCAGTGCGGGTGCAGCCATGTGGCTGAATGCTGTGTGGGTCGGCACTTTCTGGGCACTCTGGGGCATGTCACTATGCCAGACATCCATGCATATTGCACCATTAAATCCATAAATGCTACCTACTGCTGGTATGCAAAGGCAAGTCACGAGTTTTTGACAGATCGAAGTGTGATAGGAGGAAATTGCATTGACTTCCTCACAGCAAAATTTTTGTTTAAGCAATTATAAGCAAAGTCCGTGAAATCTTCTGACACTGCCATGCTCGTCACTGCTTCCAGTTGCTCTGCAGTCCCTCGTGGAGGACAGCAGGCTCCAAAACAGGACGGTAGCTACATTCAGGGACTGCATTTACAGGCAAAGCTGGGAGAGAGGATGAGTCCCACAGACACTCTGCGACCATTCTTCACAGAGAATTTTTAGCAAGTGTTTGCAGGAGAAGAACAAGTCTTTCCTTCTTGGAGGGGAAGGATGACTTCAGTGACAGGAATGGATTTGTGGGGCTTTTCCAGGTAAATTCTTGCCATGTAAACTGAACTTTTAAAACTCAGAAAGTCTCAAGAATTTTTTTGGGGAAAAAAAAAAGAGAGAATTGGTCCCAAAGTTTCTTAGTATAGTTTTGAGACTGAAAAATAAAAAAATCAAATGCCCAAACTTTGAGACTGAAACACCAAAAAGCAATCACCACGAACACTGAGATACAGCTCTTGATCATTTTCATTAAGTCTGTTCTTCACCTTTCCACCTCTTTATTTGTTCTCCTGGTGCTTACTCCGCTTCCTCACTTTCCTCAAGCCAGGCATATTCCCGCCTCATAGAGAAGGAAAGAAGGGGTAAAAAGTGATGAAAGGTCAGACTAGGATGAAAAGAAACGGAGAAAATGGAAAGATGAGGAGGAAGAAAGCAAAAAAGTGCAGGAATTTGGTCTGTGTGTCCTCTGTCCTGTGGACTTAGATCTTCTCTTCTCCAAAGTGCGTAAGGCATGAGGATCTTCCTGAGCTGTTGGGTGTAGGTCCTGCTACTTTTGTGCAATGCCTCCCTCAAAGTATTCAAGTGCCGTCTTTAAGTGGAATTTGAGTTTTATCCCTCACTATTCTGCAGGAAGGCATAGCAGCACTTCACAGCTTTGATGCTTAGAAATCTCCTAATTTCCAGGTCATGGTTATAAATGACTGGTTCCTATCTGTATATTCTTGTGACAACGCTGTCCTTTAGCTTCAGTAACTCCTTTCATGGGTATATCACGTTGGTATCCCATAGACATGAGTAATGAATGCACCCAGGTCTTGGTTTTGTAAGGATAACATGCAGTGGAAACGTATATTGTCAGTTTTAAACTTGTGTAGCTGAATAGTAGGAGTGACATTTAGGTACTAAGGGATGAGAGTTCTGTCAATGCTTTTGGGGTGAGACATCTCAAAATAGACACAATTAGCTTAAAATACCATATGGTATCTTACAATTTCATGCCCTATTTTATTAAGAACCCTCCACCTGAAAATGAGAATTTTTCTCTTCTTACCTTACTTGCATTTCCTCTTCCAATCTGAGGATTTCATAGACACTGTATCCCTTTCTTTGTGTCTGTATTTCCTCTGTCCTTGCATCTGCAGCAGAGGACCATATGGACGTGCCTTTCCAAAATCTTTCTACCAGTAACAACAGCAGCAGCAAAGCTAAAGATTAAGAAACAGCAGATACAAAGAAGGAAGACAAACAATGAATATAGTAGGAAGCAAACCCAAAAGATCTCTGCAAGGATCATTAGGACACAGAAATGTATTAAACTCTCGCAAAATAAAGTAACCAAAAAAAAAAGAAATAGATGGCCCTGTACCCAAGAAAATGAAGGCTTTTTAGATTCTCAGTGCAAAAGGTGTGTACCCCATTGAGGCTTCCAGTTTTTCATTTAAAATACTGTATCAGGTAACAGTTGCACTCATTAAGAAATGCAAGCAGAACTTATGCCTAAAACCCCATGCTGTTAATGGTCAACATTTCATGGTGCACTCCACTCTTTTCTGATGCAGAATTGTATACAAAAGATCAAACCAAACATTGGTTGAGAATGTGGACGATAAGGAACCCCAATATGTACTAAATAGGGTTTCTTGCCCCACAACCCTTCATCTTTGCTGCAGTGAGATGGAATTTTTAAACTGGATCGTGACTACATTGCATCACTCTGGGGGTGCCAGGGATGTTGCAACCCAGACACAAATGATGAGCAGAGAACTCCTTTGGCCTCAGAGTCCATCACCAGTTCTCTGTTGTACCCCTGCCCCAATCCTTCTAGTTTAGGAATTTGTCACAAGAGATCAGAATCATAGAATCATAGAATCATTAAGGTTGGAAAAGACCTCTAAGATCATTGAGTCCAACTGTCAACCCAACACCTCCATGCCCACTAAACCATGTCCCTAAGCGCCTCATCTACACGTCTTTTAAATACTTCCAGGGATGGTGACTCAACCACTTCCCTAGGCAGCCTGTTCCCATGTTTAACCACTCTTTCAGTGAAGACATTTTTCCTAATGTCCAATCTAAACCTCCCTTCGTGCAACTTGAGGCCATTTCCTCTCGTCCTATCGCTAGCTGCTTGGGAGAAGAGACCGACACCCACCTCACTCCAACCTCCTTTCAGGTAGTTGTAGAGCATGATAAGGTCTCCCCTCAGCCTCCTTTTCTCCAGGCTGAACAACCCCAGTTCCCTCAGCAGCTCCTCGTGACTTGTGCTCTAGACCCTTCACCAGCTTCGTTGCCCTTCTCTGGACACGCTCCAGCACCTCAATGTCCTTCTTGTAGTGAGGGGCCCAAAACTGAACACAGTATTCGAGGTGCAGCCTCACCAGTGCCGAGTACAGGGGGACAATCACTTCCCTGCTCCTGCTGGCCACACTATTTCTGATACAAGCCAGGATGCTGTTGGCCTTCTTGGCCACCTGGGCACACTGTCGGCTCATGTTCAGCCGGCTGTCAACCAGAGTTAAGGACATCTTTGCATAGAACCCTGCATGGATTTTGTCAGAGTGAGGAGTATAGAAATGATTATTACTTCAAGGTCTTTGAAGCTAGGTGGGGTTTTTGGTTTTGTTTTTTTTTTTTTTCTTTTTGACCATTAAGCTTATTTCATAGATTTGAAAATACAGTCAGACTAGACCTTACTGAGTAAAAAATCATTTTGACACCAATGGGATTTTTTTTCCTTTGAATCAGTGCCGCAGGATTGGCCTGACATTAGGATCTGTAGAAATTCCAGACAGCTCACTTATGTGTCCTGCCCTCCTGACAGCTATTTATACCATTTTCTCCTTCTGGAGGATCATCAGTTTAACTTGGTAGGACACGGGGCTGGATTCTGCAAGACATGCGTAAGCCACGGGGTATTAAAAAAAAACCAAAACCCAAAACAACTTAACTTCAAAAGTGATCTCTACATCATCCAAACCAGTCACAAGAACAAATCTTCTCTGGTATATTCTGAAACAGTGTTCATTTACCTTTCTGTGGAAAAGTTATATATCCTTCTTGACCAAAGCCTATCATTGCTAGGTTTCAAATTATGAACTTAAATGGTTGCAAAGTTTTCTCTCTCTGAATTCAAAGGAAATATAACATTACACAGCTTTCAACCTGCTCTGACAGTGCCTTAAGAAACATTTTTAGGGTTAAATATTACATAACAAAACCATCCCTGTCACTTGTCAGTGTAACACCCTCTGTGAGTGACATGCTGCTGATTTCTTTCCCAGGGGGAACCAAGTAGCCTATTTATTTAGAAATCTGTTATATGACTCAATCAGTGACTCTTCTGTGTTGTTCTCTTGCCTATTCATTAGTTCTAATTAGAAATAAAAGCCTGGAAGAGCAAACTGACTCTGCTCAGTTAGTTTATTGATTACAAAAATTAAGACAATAATCAATAAAGACATAAATTTCTGTCATTTCTAGAGACCCAAGGCACTTAATCGCTCCTAAGGGACACTGCTCTCTACAGCTGTTCAATAACCCAGTCTCAGAGATCTCTTTTCTAATATGCTAAATACCCTCCACTCCCTATTACTCAGGGTAATTAGAGGTTGAAATAGCCCAAGTGATGAAAAACTCAGTGTGACTTGCGTGGCAAGGACAGCAAAGCAGCACCTGATAGCATCTCCTGACCCAGTTTGGTGCAGCGAGGGCTTAGCCTGGTGTCCGACGGGATCACCTCCTGCGCTGCTGCACACAGGCTGGCTGGGGAAGCAGCAGGGTCACACGCCATGTCCCGTCTGGGGCACACGGCCATTTCCATCTACCACTTCGGATAACTAACCCCAGGGCTTGGGCTGGCTGTGGGTGGCTGAGATCTGAGTGTTGCCGGCAGAATATTCCCCACTTCTGCCTCCCAAACAAGCTTCTGGTCTCAGTTCGGTGCAAGTTTAACATAAATAAAAGAAGCAATCCAGGATCCTGACCTGCACTGCCAGTGTTTAGTCTAAATGTGGAAAGAAGGGGTTTCCTTCTGTGCATAACCAGGGAATTCAAAGAAAGTAGGGCTGGAATATTAAAGGCTAATATGAGAAAGACAAACTAAGTGTGAAGAATATACTGCATCGATATGTCGATCTCTTACTTCAAACAAAAAGTTCAGCCAGATTCATTTTATACCAAGAAGTCAGGAATTTAGGAGGGAAGAGGAAGTGCATTTATCAGTATGTCCCTTGTAACTAATTTATCTAGCTGGAAATAATAATAATAATGTAGTTGTTTTGCCTTGAAAGCCTGGATATCAGGAGAAGATTTCAACTCCAAGTAGTCTGAAAATTGCATATTCAGAACCAGGAGTGATGGAAGAACAGTTCTGTTACATGAACCCCTATCAATTACTGGATTAGAGTTTGCTTAAATCAGAAAAATGAAATTTTATGCATTTTAAGTAAGTGCTGCCTTAGCTTTTAATGTTAGCCACGTAAAACATTAAGAAGTACATCAGTCAGGTGGGCCATAGGGGTGACCATAATCTGCAAATGTCTATTGGTGATCTAACATCTGTGTTTTGTGGCTGCTAACATATTTTTAAATAGTGTTTAATTAAAAATGGGTACCCCCTGTACTCTCAGTGGAGACACTGCCCTTGACAGGAAATTATACCTGTTCAGACAGCAGGTAGAGCAAGGAGTACATATGTGTTCTGGTGAGTAACTATAACAAAAAGGAGGACAAAAAAAGCCCTAAACCAAAAATAAGTTGTCAGGGCAACCAATTAGCCTGCTTTGGGTTTGAGGCCTTGCACAGAAAGCAATGAAAATGGACAGGCCATTGGGAAGGTGGAAGACACCAGCCTTCGCACCAGGACTGCTTTAGATGGAGTATGGAGGCTAAAAACAAGGTGCTGCAAGTTAGAAGATACAATTCATATGTTTACAGAAATGTAGAACCAAACTAACTAGCCTTCTTCTTTCAACATGATGATAAATTGCTTCACAGTGACACAGTTAAATAAATTTGGGTAGAGTGTGTAATACTGAAATAAGGTGCTCTAGCTCAATGTATTTTTCTTATAAAAACCATCTCCACAGTATTTTCAATATTGACTGTACTCCTTCACTGTAAGAAACCAGAAGAAGAGAGAGGACTAAACTACTGCTGTTTATATGAACATGACTTCAATCACTTTTTTACTAAATCTATGCAAAAGCTGAAGTATCTGCAGAAGTTCAGGTAATTTCAAGTGTACCTGACCTGTGCTTGTCGGATAGCTTTCGACGATGTCATGAGAACATGCATGGGGAAAAACGTGAAACTAAGTAAATAAATGTGTTCTCCCTTTTTTGTACCTCTGAGAAATACGTTCACTCACCAAGTACAAGGAGCGCTCCAGGAGCAGGAGGCTTCAGGGGAAATGTGCTGCTAGTTCTGCCCTCTGTCCTCTGGGACAGACATGACTTAGGCAACACACGCCTGCATTCCCTGTTTGGCACTTTTGCCAGCTACGTTTGCTGACCCTCTGCTGCAAAACCAGCTGGGAGAACCTTGGTGGCATCAGGCAAAACTTCACTCCTCCTTGTACAAACTGACCTGATGCCATAACATGGGGCATTTAGGTAGCCATCATGTATGGGGGCTGGCAAAGAGAGACCACAAAGAAAAAAATTATTAACCATGTTAGTCCTTTAAAAAAAACACCAAGCAGAGCTGCTTATTTTCTTCAGCCCTCAAAGAGGAATCGGTGCTTTCCAACTGCCCAAAAGCTTTCTGATGGTGGCAGGAGCCTGGCTGGTTGCTCTCCTCTACATGCTGGAGGAGAAAGTTTCCTATGCTTCAGGTACATCAGCCCTTGCTGTTTTGGGGCAGGGAGAGAAATAGGAGATGAAGGTCAGAGACCTGTGGGCAAGACACATGTTCCTGCTTTGCTGCAGGGACTGTGCAGGCGGTCCTGGTCCAGCCCATAGCAAAGGCTCTGTCGGAAGGTGCACTCAGCTGGCAGCAGATTGAGGGTGTCAATGGCAGAAAAGTGCAAGGGGAAGAAGTATACACATTAAGAAAATACTTATTTCAAATGACTGGTCTTCTGAGATGGTTTATGGTGTCTGATTTTTGAACATTTACATGAAAAGACAAGGGAGGGGAAGGAAAAAAGGGGAAATATTTTAATGCCAACGCTTTTTGTCCACACAGATGAGCACCAGCCCTTACTGAGCTTTGAGCTCAGGATTAGAAAAATTATTGGCTGCTTGAGTTTTCCTGCTGGAAAAACCAGAACCTTGTAGTGCGCAGGAAGCCCTCCCCCACCTGCTGGCTTGGCAGGAGAGAGAGATGCACAGAACAACAGCCACACAACAGCATAAATACTTTTCTGAAAAGGCTCTTAATTAAAAAAAAAAAAAAGGATTATATATTTCATCCACGTGACACTGATGCATTCAGATTTGTATTATATGACACATACTTTGAATATGTACATGACTGATAAGCATATTAATGAGCCAAGCTTTGACAGGAAAATATATTTCAAAGCTTGGATTTCTTTGACATAGAGTTCTTCCATGCTGGAGATAATTAGGGCTGCCTGCTTTCCCCTTGTTCACAGAATAATTTTTTCCCATTCTATAAAGATTAGTCAGAGCTCTTAAAAATCCTGTTCATTTAAATCCAACTAGTAAAGAATGGTACAGCACATGTTAAATACGAGACAAAGAGAAAATCAAAATACAAAGTGATTAATTTAAGGAATCCTTTGAAAATCAACTCTGCATTTTGTTTTGAGTATGAAATAGCTCATAATGAATATTGATTTTTATGACTATTTTTACTATTTTTGCTAGACTAAGAAAGAACTGTATCCAATGTTCACCTCTGTATAGGGATGAGCAAACCAGCTTGGAAAAAGATGTGTTTGCTGCTCCAAGCAGTCTCTGAATCCTTGCTCGTGTACAGGATGAAAACCAGACTGCATCCAGCCTGAGAATCTGAACTTGAGCATCCATGGGAACTTCTGGTTTAGTTCCTGTATAAACTAGATCCATGTCTTTTTTTGCACAGTGGCCCTTTCACTAAGAGTGTGCTATGCTGCAATAAAGGTGGGTCCACTGTCTGTAGTCTGGTTTGTGCTGCAGGGTGTGCTAAGTGTGTAAATACGTCTTTAGAGACTGAGATGGGATAGTTCCAGTATCTAGTGTCTCATCTGTAGTGGTGACGGAGGCATCCCACCTTTAGCGTGATTTTTATCTATTGCAGCATTGTTGTGCAGTGTATCAAAGACAGAAGACTTCAAATATCTCATTCCATTATTATTTTTGCAACGCAATCACTCCAAAATTATTGTCATAGACTTTCTGGCTTGTTTTCTGCAGTGCAGACTGGAGGGGCCCGCACTTGGGTTGTTGTGCAAACCCCAGACAGATTGTGACAGAAGACAAGCGTACGTCAGAAACATTTCTGCAGGTCCAGCTGGGAATAGGTGCTACTAGCAGAAACTCTGTGGTAGAAATCAGCAGCAAGCTGGGGAATCCAGTGGGAAGGTAAAAAGAGCCGCTTTTTCTTAGTAACTTTAAATCAAGCTAGCCTAATATATTTTGCATTTTTACAAGCTTGAGCACCAGTTTAATTTGCTAGCAATACTGCTAAAATACATAGTTAGTACTTATTAAACCGTCCATCTCTTATGGTGTGACATTGTCGTGTGTAATGGAGCAGCATCCTTTAGTCTACCAAAACAGAGATTATGTTAATCTATAATAAACTGACGGGGAGACATGGTTCCTTTTATCAGACTTGATTCTTCATACTTTAGAAACTTTGCTCGTAATTTGAATGTGCATAATGCCTTCCTTATTACAAGGTGCAGCCATTTTTTTTGGAAAATGAACAACCAGCAGCATTTGCTCACAGCTGAAGCGTCCCATTAGCATTTTATGTACTTACAGCTATTTTCAGTTTCTATCATGGGCTCTTCTTCCAGCTGTGTGCTATGTAATGGCTTCTCAAAGGAAAACCCAAGGCCTACTGCTGAAGTTGGCATCAGCCCAGACTGATCTTTCCCCTTCCCCTGATTCATCCCTCTTTCGTCTTCATAATGAATTCACTGGTGGATCCTCACCTCTCTGAGTAATACAACAAAGTAAATGAACCCAGGGCTAACCTGTGAACAAGGGAGGCCCCTCAGGTTCACTATTCCCCATGCAGGGCCCATCCCCAGCCCAAATGCAAGTCTCCAAGCTCTTCCTCCCCCAGCGAAGAGCAAATGAGCAGGCCACCCATGTGCACATTTCTCTGAGCATCTCCTGCCTCTTTAAAGCAGACTGAAATAAAATCCCACCCTAGGTCACTAACAGCCACAGTAATCTTTCAGGATTGCTTCTGCTTTTAAAGCAAACTGTAACATAACTGGGAATTATGATACCATAGGGTCACAGGACAATTAGGGCTGGAAGGGACCGCAGGAGGTCTCTGGTCCAGCCTCCAGCCTCTCTGTGCAACCTGCACCCCTGCATGACTGTCCTCATGGTGAAAACTGTTTTCAGCCCATTTTCTCTCAAGCTCTTGCCATGCACTGCTGGGAACAGCCTGGATCCCTCCCCTTACCGCCCCCCCCATAGGTACTAGGAGGGCTGCTGTTAGGTCCCCCTCAAAAGCCATCTCTTCCTCAGGCTTAACCAGCCCCATCCCTAACCGTCCCCACACAGCAGAAGTGCTGCAAACCCAACCACCTTAGGGTCCCCCCACTGGACTCAGTCCAGTTTATTGATGTCTTTCTTGTCATCACGGGTCCAAAACTGGACACTGTATCTAGAGGTGGTTCAGCGAGTGCTGAGTACAGAGAGCTAATCCCTTCTCTCAACCTCCTTTCCTGCCAGGGCACACTGCTGGCTTGTGTTGAGCTCACTGCCACCAGGACCCCAGGGCCTTCCCCACAGCACTGCTCCCCTGTCAGTCTGTCCCTAGCCTACAGCATTGCCAAGGGTTCTTCCTTTCCAGGTGCAGGACTTTGCATTTGTCCTTGATTAATTTCATAAGGTTCCTGCCAGCTCGTTCCTCCTGCCTGTCTAGGTGTCTCTGAGTGGCAGCCCTCCCCTTGTGGGTATTGACAGTGCCCCCCGTCTGAGTTCATCTGCAGATTTGATGAGAGTGCACTCAGTAACCTCTTCCAGGTGATAAAGCTGTTAAACAGGACAGGTCCCAGGATAGACTTCTGCAATTCTCCACTTGTAACCTGCCTCCAGGTAAAGTATAACCGGTTACCTCCTACCATTTGAGCACAATCATCCAACTACCTTTTTACTCAGTTAGTTGTCGGCCCATCCAGACATTCATAGCCTAACTTGGACACAAGGCCATTGTGGGAGACAGAGTTGAAAGCCTTGGTAAAGTCAATGTAAATGACATTGACTGCTCTTGCCCCATCTGCAAGGCAATTGGGTTGCTCAGGCATGATTTATCGTTGGTAAATCCATGCTGGCTTTTTCCAGTCATCTTCTCCTTCATGTGCCCAGAAATGTGTTCCAAAATTAAATAAGCTTACAATACAACAAGCAACTCTTCCTTCCACAAGAAGGAAATGTCTCTTTGTCTTTTCAATAAAGCCTTCTAGGAATCTGCCCTGTCCATCAGGTGCTATGTGGGAAGCCTTGTTGGCAGTTCCAGCCACATCCTGATCCTTGAGCTTAATCTTCTAGCTTGGGGTTTTGGTTGCAACTTTTCTGACTCTTTAAACCTTATCCCTCAGGTTGTCTCCAGACTGAGCAGGAGATGCATGCTCTTACATGCCTTCAGCATTTCTGCAAAATCCAGATCAAGGACTGCAGGAACAGCTATTGTCAGGTTTTCTTCTGATGGGAACCAAGGTGCAGGATGGCAGGTGGAGGCTGGAGCATGCCCAGTTCTTGCTCCAGCACAGGTCAGGAATAGGTTAGTTAAGTTGGGTGCCAGGACATGGGCACTCACCCTTTGGACCCTTTGGAGTCCACCAATGTAGATGTAGGTCCTGTAAAGCCAGATAGCTGACAGAGGTCTGTACTGGTGCCTGAGTGGGAGAGACATTTCAGAACAGCGCTACACCCCAATGGAAAACCAGCAGCTCTGCTTCTGGGGACATATCAAGTCCATGCACAATGCATATACTGTTTCTTTCCTGGGGACTGACAGCAAAATGTTGGTAGACCCAAGCCTCATGTATTGTTAACTAGTCCTTGTCAGGTGAGAAGGTGGGACGTTTTGGATAAATGAAGTAAACAAGATAAAATCTGACTTGGCCTGGGCACAGGAGTTAACATTCAAATCTTGGCAAAACACATAGCAAGCAGTGGTGGCACAAGAGGTAGACTTAAATCACTTCTGAAGTATGGCACCTAATGCATCAGCAGCATGAGCCATAACTTCAGGAGAAGGGAAGAGCACCATCTACTGAATGACAAAGGCAGGTTTTGCTTTTCTTACTCTTTCAGTAGAGTTTGCTCATCCCCAGACAAACTGGGGAGTTATGGGTCACTGCGGAAGTTATGTAACCTGCATTAACAATTGGCTGGATCACATCAGGGAGAGGAAAGGATCACATCCCTCTCAAACCTTTAAGCCCTTCCTAGAACTCTGGTATTCTCAATAGCCATAAATAATGTCTGAACTCTTTCTTCACCCTGCTGTCTATTAACTACATGTTTATCTAGCTAACCTAACTCATTAAACTTTAAAAATAGTTTAAAATAAAAACAAAGGCAAAAGAGGATTTAGTTAAAGATTAATCAATGATCCTATTAATGTAACAGATTGTGAGTCAGACAGGAAATCACTCATTTGGGTTGACCTTCTTTCCTACTATTGTAATAGCGTGCTCTTCCCCCCGTCCCCAGTCCCTTTCTCTCCACTTAGATATGCTCTTAGAATAAAATAAGCCTCAGCTTTCTATTTCTAGGCTTTTTTTGGTCATGGTCTTATTGATGTTATTTCTTATGTTGGCTTTTTAAAGCACTTGCTGAATTTGCTTGTAACATGAGGCTACAGTAATCCACCGTCCTCCTACACTGCAGTCTGTTCTAGCCTACACCACATAAAGGCTCCTTTGCTGTCACGGGGTGGGAACTGTGCACTGAGGCTCCTAAAATAGATTCAAAGGGAAAAGAAGAGCTACGAAGAAAAATGGGAAGACACTCTGAGAGCTCAGTTCTGCTCTCAGGACACACTGCATGTTCACATCACCATGTCTTTTGACAAAATTGCCCCTTTACAAGGAAACTCGAGGTCATGTCACCGTTTTGATTCAATTTTTGAAAGATCTAACCTTCTTGAAGATTCACTTCTAAACCCTAGACAGCTCACCAAGCACAGCTTTATCAGCTCTGGGAAAAGGAATAACAGGTCTTGAGCCAGAGATGCAGTCATTTTATTTAAAAAAAATGGCCTGCATGTATTACTTGCATGGTGGGAAGTGCCAATCTCCACAACACAAACATTGCCAAAGACAGCATAATCACATCAAAAGCCCCACCTCCATGCTTCCTTAGCTTCTGGTACTTCACTAAACATTTTACCAAAATTACATTGTGACTTCTGATTCACTCATGTTATTATCCAAATGAAATCAATACATGATATGATACCATTATTTTTCTTCTTTTACTTGGAAGTAATTTTTAAATGATACTAAAGAATTCCCAAATAGATGGTTTTGTTAGCTTTGCAAATATAAAACATACCAGGAACAAACAGCAGGATCACATCAAAGTTCTACCTTTCAGAAATAAAGTTCATGCAATTTTTTAAAAAGTACAGAAACACATCAGGTTAGGTTTTACAGACAAACCAGGAAGAAAGCCTGGTCAGCTGGTCAGTTCAAGGATGGGTAGTAAATGGATTTCCCATTTCACAAAGATTGCCACAAAATCAGAACACAAGTCTGACCAGAGGTAGAACAAACTCCAAGCATTCAAAATTTCCCAATAAATTAATTTTAAAAAAACTAAGGTTATCAGTGATTTTGTTTTGTTTTTAACAAATTATTCCATTTTTATTTTGTCTAACAAGTACACAACATTTTAAAAACTGTAACAAAAACTCATTTTGAAAGGAAAAAACAAATTGATGGTGAATCATTTCTATTCTTTTGAAGTGCAAAATACTTTTGAGAAATTACCGGCTTCTGACAGAGAAGCAGCCTTCTTCAGAGCTGTCCGACTGCAATTGGCTGTGATCTCCCTGCTCATGTCCTGCTGCGTACCATGCATTTCTACAGCCCATCTCACACACAGCAACCTACTGTCAAGGTGACAGCAAATGTGCGCTGACTATCAGGGAAAGTCCTTGTGTGGACAAGCTCTCTGAGGTGATGCACAAAACTCGTCCGTCCTTACAAACTGCTGCTGATGGCTCTGGTGTCACATTTTTCTCTAGATCAGATTGGCACAATTAATCTCTACAGCATGGTGCATTATCTGTGGGATCTCTGGACACAGCAAACCCCTGCAAATGTAGGTGCCTTTGGGCACTGGTACCATCTGGTCTCTCTGGCTCTCAGCTTAGCACATACCATTTTATTTTTGAAAGATTGAAGTATCAGGTTGTGCCTCTGAGCTCCTTGGAGGGAAACAGCGTGATCTTTATGGGTTGTGATCCACAGAAGGTCATGATGCAGATGTAGACACCCCTCCTGACACGGCCTTCTGTAAAATTGATGAACATTAAGAGCAGCAGTTCTCCACAGAAATATTTAATGTGACAATGAAAAGAGGGGTTTTGGGTTTGGTTTTTTTCAGTGACAAAATATGGAGGCAGAAGAATGTATAACCTATGCTTGGCAACCTATGATGTGCTTAGGTTTCATGGCAGTACATATACAACCTATGGTAGAAACAGTGAATACCAGACTGCAGTTTCTTGCATGTTAATCTCCAGGGAACAGTAGTAGATACAAGCCACTGAACTGCAGGCTGGAGAGTTCCAGCTCATGAGATTTCACTCTGGAATTGACTTGGCTGTGGGAGTGCCATGAACTTCTCTGGGAGGTGCAGATGCAGACCCAGCAACTCCCAACTCCTGCTGGAGCCTCAGAGAAGGATCAAAAGGTATTTTTGGAGGCTAAGTGCAGAAGAAGACAACATTTGTTGTCTCAACTTCCCCTTCCTTTGGAAGTTCTTCAGTAGCCTTTACTTTCTCAGGCTCAGCTGCAATCTTCTGCTCACCAAATCCCCAAAGCTTCAAACTCTCCATACTTTATAAAGCCTTGGTAGTCACAGAAGTGGCAAATGGTGGGTGTCAGATTGGCAATTCTGTAGTATTTTTGTCTGAACGTTCTTGTGGTTCTGTTTTCTTCCCTAATTTTGCAGCATTGCCTGGCTGAATGCCTAGAATTGAGTCCACAGGGGCTGTGAAAAGGTGAAGAACAACAAGAAGGAAAAAGAAGAATAAGGAAATTGGGCTTCAGGTAAACAGCTTCAAAGGTGTTAAGATAACAATAGTTGGTTCTAGCCAGGCTAGGACAGAATACACTACCCAAGGGTAATTCCAGGATCCAAGAAGACCTAAAACTTCTAAGACCTGAGAGGGCGCCAAGGATGCATCAGTGAAAACACTGACAGACRGGGGAAGATCAGCACAGGGGAACGGGAGCACCCTGTGGCAATGCAGCCTGCTCCTTGCAGATGGGGCAGGCACGCTTGACCTGTTGTGGAGATACACAAGTGTGGTTACACTTAAGGAGATATACCTAACTTTATATGAGGGCTCTATATGTCTTGGACTCCTGGAAGAGCATTGTGTTCTTCTTTTGGAAAGGCCTCTGAGTCACTTCACCTTTAACCATTTCCTTAGCCATGCTGAAATCTTGTTGGTATTACTGGTGAAGCTCACGGCTAGAAATGACACCCAGCTCCTGATCTGGGACTTGGCAAGTAGCTCAGTTCCACCTCAGAGAAGGTAAAGCCCCAAGGCCTTGGTGGTTTCACTCAGAGAATGGAGACAGACACTTGTGATATTCTGGTTTCCACAGTATCGGAAAGGAGGGTGATTAACTTTGTCCTGTTGAAGCTGACCTTTCTGTGTTGGCATCTGCACCAACTTTCTTCACTTGTGGGAAGCTAAGCAGACCTCTCCCCTGCAAACTCAGTCATTTTATAGTCTTTCGGATACCTGCAAGGTGCCCCCATGCTCTCCACCCTCACAGGAAACTTCAGGTGAGTAAAACTCCTGACTGCGTGATGGGATAAAGATAGCAACTCCAGCACAGGGAGAGCTGAAACACACTGGAGTACAAGAGGAGAATAGAAATTAACTCTACAAATTGGAGATACTTTTTAGAAAAATAAAGCCAACTGCAATTTAACAAGTGAAAAATTCTACACAAGAAAGCAATTGCCCAAGTACAGAGTAGGGGACATTGGTTAGCAGCTGCCCTGCAGAAAACACAATGTCCTAGAGTTGATCACAGCCTGACCGCAAGTTAAAAAATAATCATCATCCTTAGGAAAAAAAAGGAACATCATCCCAGAATGTAAAAAAGGGAGTATCAATTATGCTATAGTAATACATAATTCCTCTGATTTACTCAGTACTGGTGAGACCCAACTGCAGAACCAAGTCCACTTTTGGTACTTCAGGAAAGCCACTGAGCAATGGGAGAAAGACCACCAAAGAGCAACATGGATTATCAATGGTCTAGAAAGCACAACCTACAAGAAAGTTGGAAGGAACCAGAATTGTTTGTCCTAGATAATAAAAGAAGCAGAAAGGATATGACACAAGTCTTCATGTACTTCAAAAGAGTAGCTGCTAGAACAAAGGCAATAATTTGCTCACAACATTCACTGCAGAGAAGGCAAGTAGTAAATTGTGTCAAGGAGACAAAAGATCAACATTAAATCATCAAATGAGGATTGTGAAGCTCTGAAATTGATATGGTAATATTTCTCACTCATACCTGTACTATATGCTCTTATTTACAGGCACAGCAGGTCTCTCTTGAAATTTCTTCTGCAAGATTACTCCCCATCCATTCCATTGACAGATGCACTGAAAGACTGATCATACAGCCAAAGGAAATGGTCATCTGTTTCTGAGGAGTTAGTGCTGCCCTTCACTATGTAACTATGTGAAGCTGCATCACAGCAATGAAATTCTCACAGTGAGATGGTCTCCTTTCTGTTCATTGCCACCATGCTGTTTTGTTAAATGTGCATCCACAGACTAGGCAGACACAGACACATATGGCATGTCACTGTTAATGTTGATTTTGCCACTGTTCTTAAAGGTGATTGCCAAGAACAATTCAGTGAAGTGAGTAATTTGCTTACTGTGTAAAGAAAATTAACACCTTTCATGCCAAAGCCTGGAAAATGAGGGAAATGCCTTCACTGTTATATCTCTTTGTGAAAGAGGCAGTGATTAATCTGTTTGGGCAGAAGTGTATACTAGGTCAGAATAGACGGAGGGTGGTAACTGATAGGTACAACAGCTACTTTGCTTTAGCATCCTCCCATTGTGACGTGGTCTGCTTTGTTTTTAAACCTCAGCTTAGCTGCAGCTGCTTTTTGTGATTAAACTGTGGCTTAAAAAATTCAGAAGCCCCCTGTTACAATGAAGCTGTCCTTAGTTGCCAGTGACCTGAAATAACACAAATGTGGTAGAACCAGCATGGATGTTACAGGATGATATTCCCCGAGATCACCCAGGATGCAGAGGCAGTGCACTCAAGCAACTCATGGTCCTGGGGATTACAGGGGGGCACAAACCCCCATCCTGGTCTCTGGTGCTGAACACACAGCACCCGTCTGAGCTAGAAAGTGGAGACCTTTCCAAGAGTGACCAGGCTTGACCAAAGCCATTCCCCTCTGGAGAAAGATCTGAGCTGTGCCAGCTGGTGTCTCAGGAGCCTGCACACACAACACATACACGCTTCAGCAGCAGAAGTCAGTGAAGACGGATACTTAGCTAGCCCAGCCTCTTTTGGAGCCTGACTTCTTATGCACCAAACCCCACCTTACAAAGCAAAATCTCGTTTTTTTGTGTGAAACCCAGCATAGCTACCTGTTCACCACAAATAATTTTGGAAGTACGGGTTCTAGAAACCTAGCTGGTCTGGGTAGGAAATAGCCCACAAATTTTGCTCGTATTGATTTGCAGACTGTACTCTGATTGCAAAAGCCCTGCCCATGCACAAGCACTGAGGAAACGAGGCAACCCAAGAAAGTGCTGTTGAAGCAGTGCGCTGGCCTCAGCGAAGCCATGCCACCAGCAGTGCTGGCAGCTGGGGCCTATTCGTGTCTCACGTTCTGCAGAGCTTGCAAGTGAGATGAAGACATGACTTAATGAGACAGCAGGGAGCTGAATCTAAAGTGGTAACAGTTAACACAAGTGATCCCAGAAAGACTATGTTTTCCTTCTAGGGAAGAAAAAATATTCTCTGTGAGGAAAGGATCTTTAAATACCCTACTGTGTTTTAAGGACTCTGAAAGATGTAGATCTTAAGGAGAGTATTAGGTGCAAAAGGGATAGCAGTCAGCTGGCAAAGAAATGTGGCTTCTCCATGAATGCATCCCAGCAGTACTGCAAAGCAGGAAGAGTAGGTTGTGTTCAGCCAGCAAGTCCATCCTTACAGAAAGCTTTTGTTCTCTTCATATATTATGTGTAAGCCCTGTACACATGTGAGCATGCAGAGACCTGATTAGGAAAGCCAAAGCCCAGCTGGAATTGAATCTCGTGAGGGATGTCAAAGACAACAAGAAAAGCTTCTTTAAGTACATAAATGGTAAAAGGAAGTAGAGGAAAAACGTGGGCCCTGGTGACAAAGGACATGGAAAAGGCTGACGTACTAAATGCCTTCTTCACCTCAGTTGTTGCTATTAAGGCCAGCCTTTGGATATCTAAGGAGCCAAAGACCAGGGAGAAAGTCTGGAGCAAGGAAGATGTACCCTTGGTAGTATAGGCTCAGGTCAGTGAATACTTAAGCAAACTGGACAAACATAAGTCCATAGGACCTGGTGGGATGCACCCATGATTGCTGAGGGAGCTGGCTGGTGTCCTTCCAAGGCCACTCTTAGAATCATACAATCATGGAATCATTAAGATTGGAAAAGACCTCTAAGATCATCGAGTCCAACCGTCAACACAACACCACCATGCCCACTAAACCATGTCCCTAAGCGCCTCATCTACACGTCTTTTAAATACTCCCAGGGATGGTGACTCAACCACTTCCCTGGGCAGCCTGTTCCAATGCTTAACCACTCTTTCAGTAAAGAAATTTTTCCTAATGTCCAATCTAAGCCTCCCCTGCTGCAACTTGAAGCCATTTCCTCTCGTCCTATTGCTAGTTACTTGGGAGAAGAGACCGACACCCACCTCGCTGCAACCTCCTTTCAGGTAGTTGTARAGCGTGATAAGGTCTCCCCTCAGCCTCCTCTTCTCCAGACTAAACAGTCCCAGTTCCCTCAGCCGCTCCTCGTAAGACTTGYKCTCCAGACCCTTCACCAGCTTCGTTGCCCTTCTCTGGACACGCTCCAGCACCTCAATGTCCTTCTTGTAGTGAGGGGCCCAAAACTGAACACAGTATTCGAGGTGCGGCCTCACCAGCGCTGAATACAGGGGCACGATCACCTCCCTACTCCTGCTGGCCACACTATTTCTGATACAAGCCAGGATGCCATTGGCCTTCTTGGCCACCTGGACACATTGTCGGCTCATATTCAGCCGGCTGTCAACCAGCACCCCCAGGTCCTTTTCCGCCAGGCAGCTTTCCAGCCACTCTTCCYCMAGCCTGTAGCGTTGCATGGGGTTGTTGTGGCCAAAGCGCAGGACCCGGCAGTTGGCCTTGTTGAACCTCATACAGGTGGCCTCAGCCCATTGATCCAGCCTGTCCAGGTCCCTCTGCAGAGCCTTCCTACCCTCAAGCAGATCGACACTCCTGCCCAACTTGGTGTCATCTGCAAACTTACTGAGGGAGCACTCAATCCCCTCATCCAGATCGTTAATAAAGATATTGAACAAGACCGGCCCCAAAACTGAGCCCTGGGGGACACCGCTCRTGACCGGACGCCAACTGGATTTCACTCCATTCACCACAACTCTCTGGGCCCGGCCATCCAGCCAGTTTTTTACCCAGCGTACAAGAGTACACTCGTCTAAGCCATGAACCGCCAGCTTCTCTAGGAGAATGCTGTGGGAGACAGTGTCGAAGGCTTTACTGAAGTCCAGGTAGACCACATCCACAGCCTTTCCCTCATCCACTAGGCGGGTCACCTGGTCACAGAAGGAGATCAGGTTGGTCAAGCAGGACCTGCCTTTCATGAACCCATGCTGGCTGGGTCTGATCCCCTGGTTATCCTGCACATGGCTTGCGAGCGCCCCCAAGATGAACCGCTCCATAATCTTCCCCGGCACTGAGGTCAGGCTGACAGGCCTGTAGTTCCCTGGGTCCTCCTTCCGGCCCTTCTTGTAGATGGGTGTCACATTGGCAAGCCTCCAGTTGTCTGGGACCTCCCCCATTAACCAGGACTGCTGATAAATGATGGAGAGTGGCTTGGCAAGCTCCTCCGCCAGCTCCCTCAGCACTCTCGGGTGGATCCCATCCGGCCCCATGGACTTGTGAGCGTCCAGGTGGCGTAGCAGGTCGTTCACTGCTTCCTCTTGGATTATGGGGGGTTTATCCTGCTCACCGTCCCCGTCTTCCAGCTCAGGAGGCTCTTGATAATCTTTGGTCGATCATGGCGACTGGGAGAAGTGCCCAAAGACTGGAGGAAGTAAAGGACAATCTTATCTTCAAGAAGGGCAAGAGGGAGGACACAGGGAACTACAGGCCGTTCAACCTCACCTCGATCCCTGGGAAGGTGATGGAGAGCTAATCCTGGAAACCCTTTCCAGGCACATTAAGGACAAGAAAATCATCAGGAGTAGTCAGCATGGATTCACCAAGGGGAAGTCATGCTTGACCAACTTAATAAACTTCTATGATGAAATGACTGGCCTGGTAGATGAGGGGACAGCAGTGGATATTGTCTGTCTGGACTTCAGTAAGGCTTTTGACACTGTCTCCCATAAGATCCTCATAGAGAAGCTGTTGATGTATGGGTTGGATGAGCAGAGAGTGAGGCGGATTGAAAACTGGCTAAACAGCCAGGCCTAGAGAGTGGTGATCAGAGACACGAAGTCTGGTTGGCAGCCAGTAATTAGCAGTGTACCCCAGGGGTCAATACTGGGTCCAATCCCATTCAACATCTTCATTAACGATCTGGATGATGGGGCAGAGTGTACCCTCAGCAAGTTTGCTGATGACACCAAACTGGGAGGAGTGGCTGATATGCTGGAGGGTGATGCTGCCATCCAGAGGAACCTCAACAGGCTAGAGAAATGGGCTGACAGGAACCTCATAAAGTTCAACAAGGGGAAGTGCAAAGTTCTGCACCTGGGCACCAGGACATGCTAGGGGCTGACCGGCTGGAAAGCAGCTTGGCAGAAAAGGACCTGGGGGTCCTGGTGGATGACAAGTTGAACATGAGCCAGCAATGTGTCCTTTTGACAAAGAAGGCTAATGGTATCCTTGGCTGCATTAGGAGGAGTGTTGCCAGCAGGTCAAGGGAGGTGATCCTTCCCCTCTACATGGCACTTGTAAGGCCACACCTGGAATGCTGGGTCCAGTTCTGGGCTCCCCAGGACAAGAAAGACATGGACATACTGGAGTCAGCCCAGTGAAGGGCCATAAAGGTGATTAAGGGACTGGAGCATCTCTTCTAAAAGGAAAGGCTGAGARAGCTGGGACTGGTCAGCCTGGAGAAGAAAAGGCTCAAGAGGGATCATATCAATGTGTACAAATATCTGAAGGGAGGGTGCAAAGAGGATGGAGCAAGGCTCTTTTCAGTGGTGCCCAGTGACAGAACAAGAGGCAATGGGCACAAACTGAAACACAGGAGACTGCATCTGAACATCAGGAAGCGCTTTTTTACTGTGAGGGTGACCGAGCACTGGCATAGGTTATCCAGAGAGGTTGTGGAATCTCCATCATTGGAGATATTCAAAAACTGTCTGGACATAGCCCTGGGCAACTGGCTCTAGGTGACCCTGCTTGAGCAGGGGGTTGGACCAGATAACCTTCAGAGGTCCCTTCCAACCTCAACCCTTCTGTGATTCTGTGATTCTGTAGCTCATGCTAGGTAGGAACAATCTCTGCTGCGATAATGTAGTGGGGAGCACACTTGAACCCTGAAGATATCAAGAAAAAAAATCATGTGATTCTACTCCTGCACTCTGTGTAAGTCCCTATGAATGTTTTTGAGGTGTTTCTTACAGACCAAAAGCCTTTTGTATTACACAGGGGTTTGACAGACTTGTAACTTGAGTTAGTTCTCACTAACATGCTTTTTTTAAAGTATTTTCTTGTAAAATTGAAATAACTCATTGAATTATGTATTTCAAAATAAGATTGTGTACAGCTGAAGTTGGTAGTACAGTTACCCAGGAACCTGACCTTAATCTGTTTTCTAATGCAATGAATACAGTGTATTGCAGATCTATCTTTGATTGTTGATGAAAGACGTTATTATGGGTGAGCTTGGTGTTATTATTCAATGTAGAATACTTGCTTTAAGTATTGATTTCTTCTTCTTGTGTTTGCATTGAGTGCAAAACTCAAGCTGTTTCTTAAGAACAAAAGTCTTCAAGAAGTTGAAGGATTTGCTGCTTTAAATTTCCACTGACATCAGCAAAAGTCTCTTGCACCTTCCAGAGTATGGCCCTTAGCAGGTCTTCATTTTCCTTTCTGCTAATCCCTCTAATAAAGGTGTTGAATCCTAAAATATGGATGCAAAAAGCCATTGCAGAACAGGCTTTGAACACCAACTCTTTCACACAAACTGTTAACAGACATAAGCGATTGAATAACAATCTTCACCCAGCAGCAGAAGTATCAGAGCTGCAACTGAACTTGTGACCTCTGAACAAGTTTCCACAGTTAAGCCATCACCAAACGATTAGCCAAACATTCACCCCTTCCTTCCACATCAGGAGCATTATGTCCTGATGGAATAATGATCATAACTGTGGTGGTAGCTGTGACAATCACAGAAAATGGAGGCCACATCGCATCACTGCTAATTCCACTGCAGTTCCTGTACTCTCAGCCAAAGGTTTCCCTTCATTTCGGAAGCTGAGCATCACCCAATAGCTGACAAATAATTACAGCCTTACTACGATCCCCTACATGGTGAAATGATTTAAACTGAAATCCCTGTGATCATTGTTTCATTTAAGGCTTTTGACCAAATGTCATCTGAAAGGGCTAGGCAAAAAGCCAGGTTACTAAAGGTAGCGTTTGGATGAAGCAATATGTCACTGTGTATACAGAGACGTTCATTCAGATTGTCAGCTAACTACATTTTTAATAATATCCTCAGAGCACTTAGAGTCAAGTTGCTTTTTGAAAACTCCCTTTGCCATTCTACCAAATGAATTTTATATGTTGGAAATGAGTCAGATTTCTACTTATCTGGAAATAATGTGGCAGAGGCCAACATACTTGAATTAATGTATGAGATTTCCACTTACTGACTCTGACCTCTAGAGCCCTTTTCAGTTCCTTTTGGTGCACCTGCCCAATCAGATTATTTTCAGTCACTGGGTTTTTGTCCAAACATCAGCCTGGCTGGATCTGGGCTGCCCCTGCAGGTATCTCCATGGGCTTCTGGGAAGGCTCAGGCCACTTGTTTTTTCACAGCAGCACAGGTTAATGCAAAACATGTGCCTCTGGTTCATATAGTCTGTTGTAAGAGCTTTTCAACCACACTCTTTATCTCCGAGATTTCTGCTGAGAAATACACCCTCCCTTTCTTTCTTCCATTCTCAGTGATCATCACATTTTTCAGAAATGCAACTCTGGAAAAGAAACTCAGCTCTCCATGCTATGTGCTGCAGCAGGACAACGCGGCCCACATAAAATAGTATCATTCTTGGGGGAAAGAATGCACCATTTTGAACTGCTGTCTAATCAGATGTATTCTCAGCCAAAGAGCACTGGACCTGGAAACTCTGGAAAACCTTGAGGACTGTAGCTCTTGTAAAATTATTTAGACATTTAAACATTTACTACTAGTACTTCAACTAAATCCCTCTGGTCTTGACTCTGCTCTTTCTCTTACCACTACACAGATGCCCATCAATACATAAGATCTGATGATGGCAAAACCCCTACTCTGTTCACACAACCAACCATGTAGAATTGCTTATGTCACAGCTGGGGACTCATCTTTTGGGCAGGGCAAAAAACCCCCAATGAAATCTCAGCAGGTTGGAGCTCAAAAGCCCAGCTCACGCTAACATGAATCCACATGTCCTTCTCATTGCCTATAAGATGCCTGTGAGTGGTATCCACGTGGCACTGAGAGCAGCCCAAAATCCCAACTGTACTTGAGGCAGATGCTGCCAGGAATTTTTTTTTTTTGTACCTAGAAAATAACATCCAAGAGTCAGAAAAGGTGCTGCAGAATCTGAGGAGGCTCAAAGTGGCTGCAGTGAACATTAGCGGTGGGAGATGTTTCAGCTGATGCCAAGGGATGAGAACGCGGTGTGTCTGGGCAGGGAATACAGGCTGCAGAGTGGGGAAGACTGGCACCCTCACATGAAGTATCATGGCACTCTTGTACCATGTAGATATACCTGCTGCTGGTCTTGGAGCTGTCCCCAGGTTTTGTGCTTTTGGCAGGGTGGATTCCATTGGGAAAACAAAGTAGCCAACAGCAGGGTGGGTGGGGGTGGTCTTCATGGTGACTGGTCCCAAACTTTTCCACCATTGACCCACTGCTGGTTTTGAGCTGTGCAAATGAATTTAGCTTTAGGCTAGTGGTCCCACACAGAAGTCTCTGACTATCTATAGCAAAAATGTCTATGTTGCTGATTGAAGTGGTCTCTGGCTGAGCAACAACCATTTCACAGACATAAAGAGGGGAACAGGCTGAAATATTTAAAGCTAAATGCACTGACATTTCTGTGAAGTGTGGTCTCACACTACTGACCAGTCAACATAAAGAGGTTTAAAAATGTCGCTAAATCTAAACAGAAAAACAAAGCAGGAAGTTCTCTGGGCAATTACATTGCATAGGAGAAGCCTGGGTTCTCTTATCACAACATTGCTTTATATCTCCAATTTAAATCAGAAAAACACAGAATCATAAAATAACTTAGGTTGGAGGGGACTCCTGGAGGTCATTTGGTCCTAATTCCCACTCAGAGCAAGGCTATCTTAAAGGTTAGAGCAGACTTCTCAGGGCTGCATCCATCTGAGTTTCAATACCTCCAAGGATGCACAGCCTGTCTGGCACCTGTCCCAGGGCCTGACCAATCTTGCTGTGAAACTTTTTTCTCCATATGTCCAACCATATTTTTTCTTGTTGCATCTTGTGTTTGTTGTCTCCTGTCCTTTCATTGTGCACCTCTAAGAAGAGTATGGCTCTGTCTTTTCTAACACTACCCATAAGGTGGTTGAAGGTCGTAGTTAGTTCCCCCCAAAGCCATCTCTTCTCCTGGCTGAACAAACCCATCTCCCTCAGCCTCTCCTCCTACGTCACATGCTCACGTTTTCCTGCCCCAAACCTTTCCTGGTGGTCTTTCTCTGGAGGCCAGTGTGTCTACATCTCTTCTGTAACAGGGGGTCCAAAGCTGAACACAGTGCTCTGGATGCAGACTCACAAATGCCAGTTATATGTAAATTAGTCATTTCCATCAGCTTGCTCCTTAGGCTCTGGTTAATAATATCTTCATCTAAGTTTCAGGAGGAAATCTCACATGGGGGCAGAGCAGGCTTTTGTTTGGCTTCAGCTTCCTGCTTCCTGTGTTTCCCATGTGGTGCGTGTCCAGATATAGGCACCTAGCTGGGCTGCTGGCACCCTGCTTTCTCAAGTGGAGTGACCATTGCCCTGTCCTAAGCACATTGCTCCCATATTCAATTTCCCCCTGTATCTGCTGGCTTTGGTCTCCATTCCCCAGTGAACCTTGTTTAAAGCCCCCCTCGCTACATTAGCAAGGCTCTTGGCAAAGATGCTTTGTCAAGTGGATCCTGTCCCTACTGAGGAGCTCTCATCCACCAGAGAGTGGGCACAGACACCAAAGCCCTCCTGTGACACTAAGCGCTCAGCTAGGTACTGACCCACAGTATGTGTCTGCTCCCACCCAAGCTTTTCCCCTTCACTGTCGGGACCAAGGCGAGCAGTAGCCAGGCACCTCTCCTCTTCACCTTAGGCCTCAGAGCCAGTAGTCACCATGTCTGCTTCTCTTCACAAGAACTGGGAGCAGACCCAGGACCCAGTGTCTGGACAAAAAAAGATGGTGGGACGATGAAGTCCTGCATAAAATTGCCATAGGATTGTTGTGTGCAATACTAATAATTTTTGCGTGTTTGCACACAGGAGACGGGTGAGGCAGCTGTAGAAGTTCAGCCAGTCAAATGCTTGATGGAAAAACATGAAGGATATCTTCTCAATAATCTGCTTGTTACATTTTCATAAGAAAAACAGAGTAGGTAAAGAAATAATTCAGCTTTGCATTTATTCCTCCATTATTCCAGGCATAAGAGGCATGTGACCTCCTGATGGAAACTTAAATAAATCAGGTGGTCATCTACTGTTTGCATATTGCAGCTTCTGCTCTGAAGCTGAGCATGTCTAAAAGGTAAAAAGTCAGTCCTTAAATGTAACTGAAGGCGGTCATGCCCTATCTGGATTTTAGTGGTAGGCATGATTGGCACTCCTCCACATCTAGTCATCAGCTGATGTGGTTCTTGAAAAGGTGAGTCAAGGCAACCTGGCAGTAAGATGCTGTGTCAACGCACATGATGCTTATACAGACCAAGCTCCTCCTCAGGTCCAGCAGAGCTGGGAGGGCTTGCACCGGGGGCAAGTGCTTTGGGTGTTCAGCTCAGAGGGTCCTGGAGGGACAACTCAGCCTGTGAACTCATAATGCCACCAAGAGACCTGTAGGCCTTGGCCCCCAAGGGTACAAGCAAAAGGTGATGGTGGAGGCCTTGAGAGGCCTGAGAGGCATCACAGCAGAGGGCCCCAGGATGTAAATATAAATCAATCAGCCAAGTACAGGTCAAGGAAGGGATACAACCTTGAGAGCTGAATAGAACAAATTTTAGGTCACAACAAAGGAAACAAAGAACATATATCAAACACATGCATGAAAGCATCCCTCTGTGGTGTGAGCACAAAGGAAGTAACAAGAAGGTACCAAAAAAATGTAAACAAAGGCAGAACAGAAAGAGAGGAATGGCTTCAGTATTGTCATCCTTGTTAAGGACTCCATCCCTGATCAATGCCACTACTTACCTGCAGCCAGTCTCCCTCGCCCTCAGTAGAGTCAATGCTGCTTTTTAAATTGCCACTCACCATATTTTGTACTATATGTTGGCAATTTGTATGTGAAGTTATATTTTTACTCTACACTTGGGTTAACTAAATTAAAATTTTAATTCCAATTTAATTCTAAAATACCCTTCAGATAACGGCAAGCTTTACCAAGAGTAACACCCCATTTACCATGTATCAAAGACAAACATCTAAAAATAATCCCTATTAAGTTTACATGTACTTCAAGCAGCTGTAGGGCCTCAGTCTGTAGGAGGGATTTGTCTCTGTGCAAAGAGGAAACTAATGTATTTGTCTCACATCAATACCTTTCTAATGGCCATGTCCACAGTCCACTGAAACCAACAGCCTGAGGGTTACTGGGTGTGGTGGTCTCTGGATTTGGCCTCCAGCTACTGAAGTCTGAGTAATCTGTTGGAAGAAAGAACATCTGAGCCCCCTGAAAGCTGCTTTAATAAAATCTTTTTCAAATCAAACCATCATATACACCACTTTCTAGTTTGCATTTGACATCTGCACTTTTCATCACCATGACAACGTTAGCAATGTGACCCATCGTAGATTCTTATAAAAATTTATAGCAAAGTGCTTTATCAGCTTGTTAATTCTGAACTAAACCTTTCTGAACAAAGAGAACAGCAAGGCTTCTGTTTGCTAAACTGAAGTGCAAATGCACAGGGTTTCCAGGGTTCACAGTAACCAGAAGTCTGCAACACTGTCAGAAAAAATGATAATCAGTTTGAACTACTTTCCTGTTCAGGGAGAGAAGCGATGAGATGTTTTTACTTTCTCTTTCTTTCTCTTTCACACTCTAAAATCATTGCTTTTAGTACTTAAGGGTTTTTTCTTGTATCAAAAATATAAAAAAGTACTACATGGCAACATGTTGGAAAATATCCATCAGTTTAAAAGACAAACATGCAATTAAATGATTAATGATTTTAAATATGATTCAACTAAAATTACGCAAGTTTTAAAGACTATGAAATAGACTATTCTTTTCTCCCCTGAAGCCCTATGTGTTCTGCGGTGTAGTTTAAGAATAATATTCTGTTTACTTATCTGTTGATTTATATAATAAAGAGGGCCTATTCCAAACAAGGAGACTGACTTCACAGATGGATATAGCTACCTACATGTCCCCAAAATGTATATGCTCTTAAAAACCTTCATCACTGGAACCTTCAAAGTACCTCACATTCCTGGGTTTTGGTGCTCCCTCTAACCAGCTCCTTGGGTTCCTGCTTGTGGCATCGAAGCCCCACAAAGCCCCCAGAATATAAATTATACTGAACGTGATTGAACTGCCAGACTTTTGAGGTCTGCTCATTGTCCATATGGGCATGCTGTAAAAAGCTGATCTAAAAGTAGGCATCAACACAGAGAAGGCTGGTACTCATTTCTCCCACAGCCTGTACCATGAAGGAACCTCTCCCACTGAAAGTGGCCGTGGTGCTTGTGATTCACTGGGGTCTCTCTTCAGGGTTATGAGCCGCACCCAGCTGATGCAGGCACACAAAGCTTCATGCTCTCATCTGTTCCCGTCCTACATTAATAAAACCTTAATTAAAGGAGCAGGGGAGCAGTAACTATTTTTGAACAAATTAAAATACTCCATCGTGTGCTTTGTGCTTTTTTCTAAGCAATTGGGTTTTTTCCCTCCTCATTAATGCTCTTCTCTGAGGATGCTAACGACACACTCAGCAATGATGCCATTGCTTTTAGTTAATCAGTGCGTTAGCAGTCACTACTGGTGTCAAAATGAAACCAACCTCCTCGTCTCCCATCGAATATAATTCACACAGTGAATGTTAAGCAGTGAAAGCATTTGCAACAAAAGGTGTGTCATAAGGTAGCTCTTTTACCCAGATACCTTTCTGTCACAACCGCCATAACAAATTCATCATGAACTATTAATATTTGTTCTCCATAAATAATAAATTCCTCTGCATTTTCTTCTCATCTGCAGAGAAAGGAGTCTAACCCTCTATAAAATGGAAAGAAAAAGTTCTCAGTTGAATAATTTATCTAAAGAATATATAGGGCATGCAAGGAAATAGGCTGCAGTAGAAACTTTTGAGGAATTATCCATTTACATATCGGTATTGTCAAACTTTGATGGCTGGAACTAGGGTTCCTGATCTTGATACTCTCAGTTTTTTACTACAGTTTAGGTATCTATTTTTACAATAATTTATCTTTTGTAAAGATGAGAAGAATATTGGTTTCAGATTGCAAGAGGCCTGGAGCACCCTCCTGTCAATTTTGAAGTTTTCTTCCTCTAGCAGAACGTGGTGGGGACAACTGGCAGGTACTGACACCTTGTCCTACTGTCAAGGTAGAAAGAGGATGTGAAACAAACACACGAATCAGTGACGAGCTGGCTGAACTCTTACCATATGGTTTGYTTTTTATCATTTCTGTAGGTAGATTGGCAAGAAATCATTGATAGCAGAGGGGAAAAGGGGACTCGCATTCAACACTGAAAGTACAGAGACACCCAGCGTCAAGGAGAAAATGCAAATAAGTGGTAGCTGTATCACTGCTCTGGTGTTCCCCAAGCTCTGTGCTACGCCCTTCAAGGGAAAGGAGTAGCTGGAGGAGAAGGAAGAGGGATGTTTGGGAGGTTCAGGGAAGGAATCACTGCATTTGCAACCCCAGATCTGAGATGTGCCTAGGAGGAAGGACTGCAAGTTGTTGTTCCTTTGGAAGGAGGGCATAAACAAACAATTTGAGAAATATACTCATCATCTTTTTCTCTTTGTAAGGCATGCACAAGAATTTCAGAGAAGTGCATTTCTGGTGTGCTCACAAAGCACACCAGGTATAAATGCCGACTGTTGTGGTGCTTTCCTTTTCTTGCGTTTTCTGAGCTGTTTAAAATCGAACCCTAAAGTAAGAAAAGTAAATCTAGCATGAAAGGTAAATCCTGCATCTTATAACAGGCTGGATTAATTTTAGACTCTGTCTACTTTGCCCCCATAAATTTGCCATTCTGAATACTGCTCATTACTGGTGGCTTATTTCAGATTTTATTTTTGGTTTTACCCTCTGCTGCTGTATTTTGGACACTTTGTGCTGGACTTCTCATACATGTCTTCTCCCATTGAAATCTTCTTCTTTTGACTCCAAGCTGAGGCAGCAAGACCAATTGCCTATGAGTAAGGACACTGGGTTGTAGGATACAGAAACTTTTGAGGATGTTTTTCATTTCAATCACTATCTCCGATCAGAGTCAGCAGAAAGACTCCCATGAACTTCATTAGTTACCAGACTGGGTCTTTACTGAACACCTACCTTGACAATGATGAAGACAGAAGCTCTCTGTTTAGCTAACATAAAAGTAAAAGAAATGTAGTGAAAATAGGTCAAGTTCAACACTGTTGAATGTTTCTCCTACAAGGAATGAAAAAGGTAGTTTAGCCTCAGCTTAGGAAGAGTATCAGCACATCAACTAGAATTCCTCTATTTTCATTATTTTTGGTTGGCCTGGAGTAGAACGTGCAAGGAAAGATTATAGGAAGACCTTGAATTTGCTAGGACAATTAGCCCACGTTACAATTTTTACTCAGTTTAATTTATAGTCCTTACACAGTATCTGATCAAACATGCAAAGCATCCCTTCTAACAACACCCTTGTAGAACAGAGGTGTATGAGACAAGATCACAGCTTCAGAGAAAGAGTAAACTATATGTAACCTATTTCTTCTGAGTTTTGATCTAGTGCATTAATGCAAGATGATCCACCTCCTCCAATCTGTAGCACAAAAGTTTTCACAGTGAAGCTATCATCTTCCTATGAGACTTGATGCCATTTAGATGCACACCACTGACAAAGCAGGAAATAGTCTTACCACTCAGATATTGAAGGAGATCCTTAGCATTTTATGCAAGCAAGGTTAACGCAATGAAAAAGTTCCCAACTTTTGTGATATTTTCAACAGAAGGCACTAGAGAATTAAAGTTCTTCAGGAAAGAAGGCAATTTACACCTGATCTCACCAATCTCAAAGGTACTGAGTAAACAAATACATAGAGAGAGTTATTGTTYGTAAGAAAGTGAAAATCACTTTTTATCACTCAATTCTGCCTGAACTTCTATAGAAAATCTTTTTCATAACTAGCCTTCGGTTTTATTGAATCTTGCAAAACCCCCCCCCACCCAACACAGACTGGCTTGTTCACAGAGTAGCCTCTTGAACAAGCAGAGCCTTTTGAACGGTATTTAAAAATACATATATATGCTCCTTGCAACAAAACAAGTCTTATGCATTATTGGGTCACTTTAGAATAGTTTAAAAAACCCCATCTATTTAGAAAGAAGAGCCATTATGACGATTGTGTGGGACACATTCCTCATCAATTCCTTTTTCTTTTTTCAGATGCAGTACTTACACGAGCATTTGGGTCACTAAAGCTTTATTTCCCTAGCATGTTATATGTTTTCACACTCACAGCTCCAGTGTCATCCCTGATCTGCCTTTGCTGGACCTTATGAAGAAACAGGTGAAATTCTGCCCCTCTGTACCTGTGTGCATGAAGTGATTGGGTTTTCCAGCTCAAACGGGAATGACACCATCAACATTTGCTGTCAACTTCCAAGCAGCGATAAAAGCCTCGTAGCTTTTCTTCACCACCAGCCTGTGGTGCAGTCAGTCAGTCAGTCAATCAACCTCTCTCTCTTTCATTTGAGGCAAAAGCTGTGAATATTAGGACAATAACACAAAAGGTTCATTCCCGTCTTTGGCTTTTGGTGGTATGACTGCTGAAGAATTCAAACTAGAAAATTCACAGCTAATTAGCTCACTAGGTAGCTGCTTGTTGACATAATTTGCTCTGTTTGGGATGTAAATTATTCAAGGATAAAAATAAGGTAGTTTCCTACTTACATTTTTTAAAGCTGAATTGGTACCAGTGCTTTTGTTGTCCTACTCCTCCTTGCCAAAAGCCAAACAAAGATCCCTACTGAAAAAAATGTTGTATCATGGAGAACGCTGCATGGTAAAATGACCTCCCCAGGCAGGTTTCAGAGGGGTTGACCTTGCTTGGATGAGGGAAATGCACAGAAACCACTGTTAAAGAATGAGTTTTGTGCAAACAAACTAGCTAAAATAAACTCTCCAGCATGCTCTCAAACTGCATAGATAGTAACCATTGATTAATCCAAGGACACTCCCACGTTTGCAATCACCCATTAGCCAAAGGCGAGGAGGGCTGTGGGAACATGCTGGTGAGACCTGAGACTCACGGGAAGCGTGGCAGAGTCAAAGCRAAGGGAGGGACCACAAGGAGGTGTTGGGATCCAGAGGGCCAGGAGGCCAAAACCAGGCTTTTTTAAAGGTTTTCAGAAAGGGCACAGTGTGAGAGYGGACCAGGTGTATAAATGCAGGGGTTTAGGTCCACAGGTGAACAGTAGGAACTACCCTGTCCTCCCCCACTCTTGGAAACAAACAGGTTTAATTAAGCCAAAACAAATATTATCCTCTCAGATGAAAACAACCTAAACATTCGATGATTCATTCAACTAAAACAAAGTATGTTGTGTGTAACTAAACTCCTTTCAATTTCATTTTCTAATTTTTCTTCCTTTCTATACCAAAACCTGTTGTTTTGAATGAAACATCAAACCATTCTAGTCCAACAGCATTAACATGAAGCATTTTGACATTTTCAAACCAAGACTTTGTTTCCATGTCTCTTTTTTTTTTACTGTTGAGGCATTTTACAGATCTATGTTGCGGGTGGAGAGAGTATGAGCAGAACTGACCCATTTATATATGAATTTTCTGAGGTGCATCTGGGGCTGTTTCTGAGATGCTAGTATGCTATAGCACTAAGGGCTATATAAATGTGTATATATGATGTACAAATAGATTTAGAGAGGAACTGGACAAGATTCATTAATCATTACTATACAGGACCCCATGAACACAACTTTTAACAGCAAATTCTTAAACTGCAGATTATGAATGCTGGGAGGATATACTAAGGAAAGGAGCATGTTTTATTTTACTGTTTCTTAGAGTCTGACTCTAAGTTTCTGTTTCTATGTTGAGCCAGCAGCAGTCCTGGATGGGAGGACACAGAGAAATACTTTACCCTCACAAGTCCAGTATTAATATATTCAAAAATATAAATAAAACCTAAACATGTGTTTATCTATTTATACTGCCATTCTGTACAGCAACATTGTAGAATATATATTTTTAAAAGATTTTATATTTATATATTAAATTATTGACATGCATTGAATTATTAAATATTGCATATTAAATATGTAATTATTGAATTATTTAAATACAAGTATAAAATATTTAAATAGGATTCCAGTTCTACTAAGATTATGATTTCCCCCCCCGATAGAAGCCTACATTAAAAACTCTGACTTTGGTCCATCTGTTGGTGGGGAAAAAACAACCCTTCCAGAGATGGGTTTTGCTATTCTGGCACCGTCCTGTGGCCTGCTATATTACCACAAGATCTTCAAAATCCAGAAATTTCTCTTGCCTTCCAAGAGCTTTTCCATAATCTGCCTTCCCCAGCTTTTCTGTTGACAGGGAATTGAAGCCTTTGCAGAAATGAGTAAGGCAGCAGTGGCATTGTAGCAGAAAAGGCTCCTGGTAAAGCCATATTGCATTTATCAGAGCAAAAGGTAAAAGTTCTTAGTTTGTACAGGGGATATTGCAGGGAAGATGTGCTAGGTTAAACTCACATAGTATAGGCTGCATCCCGCACTATGGCTACACTGCTCGGCAGGACTAGGCAATGTGCCGTGTGGTCATTGACCGACTGTAAGCGTAGCAGGTCACAGGGACATGAATAAGCACTGCCCCTGCATTTGCTGCAGCGCATGTTTGCCTGTCCTGCACTGCCATGCGTGACACGGCRTTTCAGCCTGCCCCTCAGAGGCAGGTGAGATCTGCGAGGAACAGCAGCAGGGGCAGCCAGCACAGAACTTGGCTCTTTTTAAGCCTCCCTGGGGTGGCCCCTCACCCCATGACCCCATGTCCCCTGGTGCCATCTCACCGTCCTTGTCTTAGGCTGGGGAGACTGGTAGGCACTGCCTATCCCTCTCCCTGTCTCACCTGAAGACATGTTTCTGCCTACTAACAGCCCATTGGGCCTGAGAAATTATTTAGGCTATGCAGACCAGACATTGTTCAGGTGGGCTGCAGACCAACCCATGGCATCTCCAGTGCACTGCAAGGTCTGCTCTAAGCACCTTGCTCTCCTGACCGCCAGCCACCACAGGGAAGGTCTCTGCCCAGTGAGAAAACACTGGAGTGCATCTTGCCTTCCTTTCTGTTTCATTTTAAACCACACTTACAAAGAGCCGCCTTCTGCTTTTCTTTTTTTTTTTTATTTCCTTGTGACTTTATGTCCTAATCAAAGCACTTGCGAATCCCCCACGGTGCTATCACAGTGTTTTAGGAATTGGAAAAATGATAATGGTCTTTCCCTAGCTGACAAATAATGAAGGAACATCACTGCTCTTTATTGCTAAACTAAAAACAAGAAAAACAACGGATGAGTATAAAATCTTGCATGTGATACACTTTCTTATCTTTAATGTAGGATTTGCATCTGTGTCACAATTTGACTGCTGTTCAATACATGCGTCTGACTTTCCTCCTTTGTAGTTGGTTTGTCTGAGCAAACTCCAGGCTTTCATTTGTTACTTTTGTGGGTTTTTTTTATTCTTTCATTTACTCTAATGCACAAAATTACAATTCTGCATATTACTGAATACCTTGCAGAACTTCTCTGCTAAAATCCACGTGGTTTTGGAGCACTATCATGTCAAGGTTTATTATGGCTACAGCACTACTCAGTGTTAAGGTGAACACCCAGCCTGAATGAGTGATTTTTGGAATGTATAAAACCAAAACAGTACTAAATTGCCATCTATAATCTGCTGGGAGTTTATATGACAAGGGTACAACACACTGAAAGAGCATGCATTCTGAAATGGAGCACGTACCCAGTTTCATTCTCTTAAAATATTCTTAGTGAGGCAAAATCCAGCTCTCTTGGAAGTCAGGAATTTTTATTGAAGTAGCAGCATTATAATTATGATGAAGGTTGTAATACAAGTATAAATCCCTGCATTTAGTCCCCCCTCCTCAGGAAGTTACAAAAGATTCTTCTAAATTGCAATTTATTGATTTGGTTTCAAGGATCTTAGCCAAGAAGATGAACAGCAGAGGACTATTTCACAGCATCCCCAGCAAGACAAGCAAAGCTCTTGAGGGGCGCTGTGTAGACATCTCAAGGAAAAGTAAATGTCAGAATCTGCAGATTTCTACATCTTTGAAGGTCTGAGGCTTCAGAGCACCTAATGCTGCAGCATAGCTGTGCCTAAAAGCCCTGCTGAGGGGAATTAAAGCTCTGTTTTATAAGTTACTGAGAACAGATGCAATAAGAAAGAGAGTTTCTGTCCCAGGGAACTTTAGACCTCGTATGTGATGAGACACAATAGACAAACACACTAAATATGTAGGGAATTTGGCCAATGTAAAATGATGACGTTTAGTATGAGCATCAGTTGAAGTTGAAAGATAAGTTTAATACCTCACTTGAAAACTGAGGGGAATAGCAAAGCTGAGTGTAATTTTTCTGTGTCACTACTGGGACTTCGAAAGCATCGGTATGTTATCTGTCTTCCTTCACACACTCCTGAACCTCCACACAAAGTTTGCGTGACACCACCCAAACCTTTTTTCCCTTCACTGCCAGCTGATACAAACAGCTGCTGATTTGGAAGCAGTAACTTTGGCAAGACTCCGCTGCGCTCAGTGAATGATCTCTTCTTCTGAATGTTCAGAAAAATAATGGAAGTGTCTGTGCTATGAAAGGGAGAGGAGGGAAGGAGGAGGAGGAGAGCTAACACCATAGAAGAGAAAGTTTCTCTGCACCAGAGTTTCTGACACAACAAATTCCCATCAATACCTGTTTCTGAACAACTGGTAACAGTGAGATGAGAAGGCAATTTGCAAACACTGGGGAAATCAAGTCCCACCTCCTCATGCGATCAGAAGAGAAGTTTTTCAGGTCACTGTGGTGTTGCATATTTGCACGTGGGAAAAACACAAGTGCTAGCTGCCTGAAGGGTTTGAAGTTTGCTGTCACTGATACGACTGTTGCTTCTGGTTCTCGGTTATGGCTGCATAAACTCAATACATTAATCTGAAGTGCTGAAGGCAATGAGATTAGCTGGCACACTATTGCAAGCTTAGGATCTGTATGTATAAACCTACAGTAATTGGATTTACATACGCTTCTGAGTGAAAGCCCGGGTTCCCCACGTCTCAGCAGGGCGCTGCTTTCAGCACTCTTGGGACCTAGCAAGGCTGGAGAAACATCTCAGCTTTCATTTTATTCCATGAAAACCTCCTTGTGACCACAAAAGGCAGGGCTGTATTCCTGCTGTCACCTATTCGTCTGGATTGCTTTGCCCTCAGAGCATCAGGCTCCTGAGAGAAGAGCTCAGGGCGCTGCTGTTGCGGGGGGCGGCGGGCACGGGCGCCCCTGTCCTGCCCTCCTCCTCGCACCCTCGCCGGCCCTGCACAAGGCCTGTAAGACTGGCAAGGGCCATGACAGAAACATGGAGGGGCATCCCAAAATTCAGTGCATCGAGCGCAAGCAGCACTGCAGCCGCCATCCTTGTCTGCCCAGGGACCAGGACGGTGCGATCGGTGTTCAGCCCTGGGCCTGACGCCCTGTATGGGACAGCAGGGAGGGGTAAGGGGGAAGGGGAGGAAGAAGGAAGAGGAAGGGGAAGGGGAAGGGGAGGGGGCAGGGGAAAGGGAAAAGCCCCCATCCCACCTTTCACTTGAAGGGGTAACTAAGTGCCTAAGTTTGCCTTTTCTTTTCCCAGGGCTCAGCTGGGAAATACTTGCCCAGAAAAAACCCTGGTTTGAGAAACAGGGACAGTGCAACCTAAAGAGTGATCCCTGCTACCCCTTAGGTTCAGGTGGAGAAATCCTTCCCTGTAATAGCTTCTTCCACATCATGTATTTAGGATGAGAAAGGAAGAAGGACTATTATTATCCATAAAAGTGTATTTTCCTGTTGAAAGAAAACTAGCTGTCCGTGTTGTCCAGTTGTGCCTGGTTCGGCGGCAGCAGGAGCTGTCACACCATCCCTACGCCTGATGCCAGGCAGGGATTACAGAGCGGTGTTAAGTCACAGCCTGCCCATGCTCAGCGTTCATATCTGCTCGCTTGTCTGTCCTATTCACTGGACCCCTGGTAGTACCACAGGGGTGCTGTTTACAGGAGAAACAGCTTGATATACAGCCGAGCAAATGATGAGAGTCCAATTTTTCCTCACTTACAGCTGTGATGTAGCTTCACCATTTTGTAAACAAGGAGGTGAAAGAAGCTTAAAAACGCCTTGGCACAACACATGGAAGGACAAGCACAGAAACCTCGCTGCGAGATGGAAGAGCTTAATGAGGGGCACCACGTATCGGCCACTATATACGCTATGGAGTTGCACCACTCTAACGCACAAGCCTGGCTGAACGATACAAGCTCTGCTATAAACAAGCTCTTAGTTCTCTTCTGGACTAATACCTTCTGACAGTTTCAAATTGAGGGGCTTGACTATGTTACTACAGGGATGAATTTAATTGTTTGGCTGTAGGGGGGTTGTCAACAGTCTTCCCATACCTTCGCTAATGATTTTTTGTCCTCCTTCTGTCACCTGACTGCACGATGAAGAACACCAGAGTAAAAGAGACATCATGCTGCTCCTCTTGCTGAGGGAGGCTCCTTGTCATGGCCCGCATCCAGGGAGGGTGGCACATGTCCTGGGGTGACACACTAGGATTGTGGACTAGTGATTTCAGCAGGAAACATCACCCACTCAGATAAAAGAGGGGTATGTACAACAGCTCGTAAAAAAAAAAAAAAACTATAGGATAAATATGATCCTGTCCCTTGAATGCTTATGTCTCTATCTGAAGGTTCCTTTTCTACCCTCCTTTCTCTGGGGAAAACAAAATCCACCTCCATCTTAACGATCATTCTATATTTTGRCCTGGGATTCCCGAATTGTGGTAGATTTGGTATGGGCGCATAAGCTATTATTTCAGATGCTACAGATGCTGACCAAACAACTGAAAAATTTCTGCAACGCACAGAAACCAGGGCAGCGGCTGAKGACAGTGACAATGGTGACAGCACAGGAGCACATTTTGGCTTGAGTGCTCATTTTGAAGAGAAGTGGTGGCCCAAACTGCCTCTGAGAGAGGTGAAAGCACCATCAACAAGCTCAGTAAAACTCTTTGCAGGCTGGGAGGTTGGACCGTTGCCACAGCTGATGTGGTAGCCCACCTCTTAGAAAGCTATGGAAAATAAAATTACATAGTGACATTCCTTTGCAGGTGGTAAATATCCTAATCATGCTCACGTGTTAGGGTGACTGAGAGGAAAAAAAAACCTAAATAAATAAATGTCTATCAAAGCTGCGTGGCAAATATGGTTCATTGCATTTTCCAGAATTCTCAAGGGCTTTTTTAGATTTCCTCTGAAAATAATAATGAGAAATTATAGTGAATGTGCTTATTATTTTCTTGATTATTATAATTTCTCTTGTTCTCTTTTAAAGACAAAACGTCGAATGTCTTCACCAAATGGTTACTTCTATTTGCGATATGCATGCTCAGCTCTTGGCTGCTTCATGTGCTCGCAGAGGTGAGGAGCTCAGAACTGGGGGAGGCTGAATCCAGTGGAAGTCGTGGCCGGTGGCCACTGAGGTTCTGCAGAGGAAAGCTGTGATGACAGCAGTGAGAGCGGGAGCATGGAAAAGTGACAGAAAAGGGATAATGCCAGCATGGAAACTGCAGAAAACCAAGAAACTGCATTGCAGTGGTTCATGACGGGGCCACCCTTCATGGGCTGGTCTGAAATCTTTCCATTTGCTCACTGGGTGAGAGAGGAGAAAGCTCAGGGGTGCAGGAGCCAAACGCGGTGCAGCCCATGAAGGCAGGCGTGGAAAGGTGCCTTGTGTCCCTGCTCTGCACGACTCTCCCCTATATGTGCTTGCCCAGTTGTGCCCTGCGTCTGGGTTAGTTTCTCGCAAACACTGAAGCACAGGAATTTTAAATTTTTCTCTGAAATGTGGCAATGCACTGTGGGGAATCATGCAAATCCTCTGGCCTTGAATTGTCTGTCTTTTCCTTCAGAAAATGCTGAGTAAAAAAAGGATGATAGAAAAAAACCCAAGGAAATCTCAAAGGGAATTTGAAATAGTTGCCAGAGTGCAGAAGTGACAGAGTTATTATCAGTCAAGGGTTATCCATCCTCTTAAAGCAAATGCCTTTGTCTACAGTAAAATGAAGCTGTTGAAAGAAAAGAAAAAAAAAGAAAAATAATTGACCTAAATTATAAATAGCAACATGAGATAGGATGTATTCTGTGAAAGCTTTGTCCTTCAAAGATATCCAAGAGGTGCTGCCCAGCATTGTACATCATAGAAACATGTATTTCTTAAAAACTGCTAAAGTGGCATTTTAGTCATATGAAAGACTGCAAATTAACAGTCTAAGAAAACAGTAAAACAATTACTGCCTTGCAAGAGGCTCAAGGACAAGAAAGCAGTAACTGCTGCTGCTGGGTTTGTACGTTTGCTTTTTCGTGTGGATGGAAAGAAAAACAAATCTCCTCCGTAGGGTAACTTCACCCCTTTTGCAGGTGAGGGAAGGCTGTTTTCTGCCAGGAAGACAAGTGAGAATCCATCATCCATGGGGAAGGACCAGCCCTGTTTGGTGCAACTCCCCAACGGCGAAGCAGCACGACATAATGAGTGTCAAGTTGAAGCCGTGAGCTGGAATAATTGGAGCTCCTCTTTCAAAGGGACAGGTAAACAGCATCTCTGGCTTTTGTCAGACCAATCTAGAAACACTTTTGCTCAGAGCGTGTGAGGCTGCGAGTGATGACATTGCCACTGACTGTGACCTTTCTTCAAGGCTGTTCATTCCTTTTGTGAGAAAAAAGGGGCATCATGGAAAATATGGAAAACTCCTAGCCACATTTTTTCTACTGGGAAGGAAAAGGAGTTTTCATAAATGTTGCTTTCATGATTGACATTTGTTGTCTTTGTTTTGAACTTAACACAGAAGTTTTTTGGGGAAAATCAGAAGCTAATTTTGTCCAGTGTTCGAAGTGATTGGGCCCCTCAGACTCCCTCTTTTGGCCTATTTCTCCAGACCCTGAACTTTGCAGAGCTCAAAACCAGCTATTAAAATGTGTAAAACTGAGTCTAAATATTAAAACGTGACTTTTTATTAAGAAAAAGGGGTGAGTTAGAATGAAATTACTATGATGGTTGTTCTCGCATCTGTAGCGTGGGAGCTTTACTCATCCTAATGCTATCTTGAAGAGTGGAAGCTCTGGCACACAGCTGCCGTAACATAATAAAATAAACTTATTTGAGGCTACTTCTTCAACTAGATGCAGCACATACAGTGCTTCTGACATGTTAAATTTGAGGCCCACAGGACTCCAGACCATAATGCCAATGTCTGGGTGGTGTTCAGACTCCTCTCCGTTGTTCCTTTAATTATAGAGGTGAAAGGCTCAGAAAGCCTTTATTGTGCGTGTTGATCTGCACGCTGTCAAAATTCAGGTTGACCTGCGACGTGTGAGCCCTCAGCACCCTCCTCCCTGCACCTACAGCGAGGGCCCTCCGAGGGACAAGCAGGGACGGGCCAACAGCCYGGAGGTAGCAGGAGAGGTGAAATCCTCTCCATCCTGTCCTCAGGAGGGCCAGGATACTGCCAAGGAAAGAGACTGTAAGGGCCCTGTTTTCAGCTGCTCTAAGCGTTTGCACTCAACGTCTCCGAAAAAGGCATTTCTCTAGAAAAATCTGATTCTCCAGCCAAGCTCTCATGAGGAAAGTGGGCACAAAGCCACCAAAGAAGAGGAGGTGACATGGCTGCTCTGTGACCTGCACTTCCACAGTGTGGGCACATCCAGGCCTAGAGACCCGTTACCAGGGCTCGGTCCTTTGCAATTCAACCAGCAACAACAGTCTGTGCCGTGGCTTAGTTAGATGAGAACTGCACCCCAAATCTTTCTTTCCAACCTCACAGAGCTTCCCCCATCACTGATCTACTTCTCAAGCTACTAAGTAGCCTAAACGTACCTGTTCAACACTTACGACTCCATTTCATGCTGACAGCCCTCCACCAGCGCGTTCACCACAGGTGGCATCAGCTCCCTGCAGCATGGAAGCTGGGAGATGCTCACGATGCCGAACTTCCCCCGGGCCCTGGTGCCCGCCCAGCCTCTTCCATGCTGGCTCCCAGCCGGGATCCACTCCCGTAAGGGAAAAGTAATTTTTATTTTCACAGGGCAGTTCTGCAATTAGGGAGGAGGGGAGTCAGCGGGGACAAGAACGAGTAGAAAAGGTGGGAAGGGGGAAGTGGAAGCCAGTATTGCTGCTGAACTCTTTTTATCATCTATTTTAACATGGCTTTAGCTCCTGGAGCAATGCTAATTCTGCAGCGRTGGAGGGCATACATTCTCCATCTTTCCCCTTTTTATCCATAGTCAGAGTGCTGCCGTTGATTAAAAGAGGCTATGCGCTAGMTGAAGGCAGACGACAGTCTACCTTTACTGCCTTGCGTGGAGTCAATCTGCACTCCTTTAATCATGTCATCTTTTAAAGAAAGCAAGTAAAAAAGGGGATTTACTCCTGTAAGGGCCCTTAAAGGCTGTTTCAGCTGGGGCTTGATAGTACAAAAAAACAACGGAAAAGAGAATGATGTGATAAGCTACGGCCAGGTCTCCTTTTTGCTAAATTACGTCTTAGCAGAAACAGCATCAAGGAAGGAAGGAGCCTACGGGGATTTTCTTAGAGAATTCAACCTCACAACCCTTCTAAGAACATCAACAGTTTCCGTTCCCATCTGTTTATCTCATCCTCACCCCTGCGTTTGCCAAACACCTCCATAAAGTCATTCAAAGATATCACGTATGCATCCTGCTTTTGCAGCACTCACAGGAAAATTGATATGCTAATAAAAAACCCAGCAAGTTATAATTATTTTTTTCTCAAGTATACAATTTTTCTTTTTCTGCACACCTTCATTTATAGCTTGTAAGTTCTTCAGTGCAGAGACTGGTTCATTCAGGACCTTGTTTTGTGCTCTTCACTTTGACAGTATTTAATACATAATGGCATGCCTGAGTTATAGCTGCAGTGGGAATCAACAGTGAATTTCTCAACTCCAGTGCAATCATACAGATAATGCTACGCTGTCATTTCACAGTGAACATGCTAATTGTGTTTTATACAACTTTCAGTAGAACTTTACTAATTTTAAATGTACCTGCCATTGCTTTCAAGATCAGCATTGGGAAAATGTGCTTCATCCAAAAAAAAAAAAAAACAAAAAAAACACCCCAATAAAAAAGAAATGTTACAACAGATACATTCTTCACATTAGTGTGGAACAGGCCTCTGCAAGTCTTGCATCTCAGTACAAGTGTTATACAGAAGGACTGTCAGACTGTTCTCTGTCTGCTCATTTTTCACTGTTTGTAGCCATCAGTTATCTATTTGTAATGATGTGAACCATGGAACTCACCGACACTTGTATGTCCTCTCCTTGCTTGTTTTGCTGTATTTTACATGTCCTAGAGATCACTAGGTATTATATCCTATCAGCACTAGACTGGCTGGTATTCATACAATCCAGCATCCAGCACCTAGCTTGGCCAGCCAGTCTCCCTTGACTCGATGAGCAGTCAATGGGAAGTGGCAGGCTCCCTCCCAGAGACCAGTTCAGGGCAAGAACCAAACTGCAGAGGCTTGCAAGCATCTCTTCTCTGGCTCCAGAGGGACCCCAACGTTACTCGCCTTCCTGATTGCCTCTTTAATACAATACCAACCAACTAACCAATTCACTCTCATTCATCTGCCTTGCGCCTTATGCCCAGTACTGGAGAGGATGAATGGATGCTCTTAACAGCTATTGCAAGAGTGAGGTCATCTGCAGCCTTGTTTTATCACATATATTCCAGGGAATGCAATGCAAGCCTTAGCCTATCCCCTCCCAGCACCACAGATAGAACAATATTCCCTCCCAGCCGCCCCCCTCCCCATTACAGAGACATGCATTAAAGAGGCAGAGGTGTCCAAAATCCATACTCGTGGGGACCATAAAAATATAAAGCATATGAATCTTGGTTCATACACATGATGAAGAAATTGCACGAGAGGCAGTAACTGTGAGAACGGCTCTTGTTGATGTGCAGGCTGATTTGACGGCTCAGCCTACAATGAAAGAGGATCACTTTGCATTTGTGGGCTTACAGCACCACAGCTGTGTTTAAGTCCCCAGGTAGGGCTTACAGATGCAACTCTAATAGAAAGCAGCACCTTTACTACAGTGAAATGATCTTTTTTTTCTTTTCAGATTTCTTTCTTGAATCCTAATGTCACCCAACTGCAATTTGCTATCGCAACAGTATTTTCTGCTTTCACTTTCCAAACAGAAATCTCATCCCCTCAAGTCTTCAACACAATAAACACTTCTGACCCAAACAAAGCTTTATGTTAGTCTATGTAGCTCTTCTCATGAGCAAAAATAATTAATGGAGTCCCACCTTAAATCTGGAACATCAAACTTCCAATTTATTTATAGAACAAAGATATGAAAGGATCAGAGCCCTGCACAACGTGGATGAAATTATATACCTAGGAACTATTTAATAATGGTGTTTTTTTTTTCCCTGTGCCTGCATGGCCTCCCTTAGTCTCTCCTTCATGCAGCTCAGCCTTTTGCTTCAAAGGCATCTGGGTTGCTTTAAAAATTTCCCATGGAGCACTGACGTGGGGGCAATTAGGTGTGGGGGCATTTCAGCTTTTTAATTAAAAGTTAAACTGTAAAGCAGCCTGGGCCTGCTCAGTGCTGAAACAGGGTTAGGGCAGAACTATAGATCCTCTGCCTTTGATGGCTGACAGGAACCCACTGTGTTCCTCTCACCAGGACACAGACAGGGTTCCCTCACATTTCAGGAGAAAAAATATTAGAAGGTGCCCATTTATCTTTAAAACAACTCACTCCTATTAAATCTGACATCAAATGCACACGCCAAGTCAGAGAGTGGTCTCTCTCTGTGTGAAACACTAATGAGGTGAAGGACCAGACCTGAACAGCACTACAATTCACAAGAGCTTATACAAAACAAAAAAAAAAAAAAAAAAAAAAAAAAAAAAAAAAAAAAAAAAAAAAAAAAAAAAAAAAAAAAAAAAAAAAAAAAAAAAAAAGACAAGATCTTTCTTCCGATTCAAATGATTAGAAGAAAGGATAGAGAAGCACAGTGGTGTCTCTCTGACCACTGCTAATAGCAGATGCCCAAGTGAAGAAATGGAGGGGGGTTGGAAAGGACCTCCTCCATGTGGGGTTTCTGGATCCTAAACCAGAAAAAGAAGTTTGTGCCTTACTGCGCTTATATTTGCTGAAGGAACAAAGGCACAGTGGAAATGAAAAACATTCTCCACCTTTTGGAGTTGCAGAGGGTACTGCAAGTTAAATATTGCGTGATCATTTTATTCAAATATTCATTCACTATTGTAAGATTACTTTCAGCAGTAGGTATGGTGGGGGTAAGCCCATCTTGTAGCGAGTCACAGAAATAAGTGAATTCAACAGTCAAAGCAGCCATTTACAATATTATCCTCATTTGGTGCACCTTCAGAAAAGGCTGCATGATTTCAGGTATAGTCTGCCAAGCCACAAGTATTCATTTATGTCCTAAAAAGTCTTCGTGCTAAAAATCAAAGTCAAATACACTGTTCTTATCTATTGCTTATTTTTTGAGGTGATTAAGTAAAAAAGTCTCTCATCAACTCTTGTAACTGTTGCATGCATCAAGTGAATGGCTTTTTAAAAAAAAAAAAAATCTGTGACAATTTTGAAAGATTAAAAACCTTCGTATTTGTTTGGAAGATTTTGTAAATCCCATAGCTCTAGGGAGTCCTCCAGCAAACTTGTTTATGAGGATAACAAAGCATATTTCAAACATCAAGGACAACAGTGTAATACGGCTTTTAAGTTGTTAAATCTTGGATCAAAATGTTGGTAGATCCAAGGAAGATCTGAGTGTTCAGGATGTTGCATTATACATACGATCAACTGAAGATCAGATTAAATTTTTTGAAGAAATCTCCCTCTGGTGGTGAAAGAGGGAATTCAAATTTTTTCCCATCTGTTGACTCAGCCAGCCATATTATAATAGACTGTTCAAGTCTTACTAAATAAATATTCTCTATGTAAGTCACACGAGGTGGTGGAAGCCTGGTACTATTGTGTCCATTCCGTACTGGCTACCTGTAATTTGGAATACAAAAAACACCCAAAAGCCAAAAATAAAACCTCAGACTTAAGTTTCCCCTCACTACTCACAACTGCTGTGAGTTCCACCAGAGGGCCAAATGCAGTATTTTGAATTTTAAAAACCAGCCATATGACAGCCATAGTAAATTACAAACATACGTCTGAAGTTACACAGGAATTTTGTCTTGCTGTGCTAGTACTTTAGAAAGTGAATTTGGCTAGCTGAGTTTTAAAGGGTAAGTTATTTAACTCAAAGAAAGCATTGTTAAGAATTCATTTTTAGACCAGTACTGCTGAAGATGCAAGTGTAGATTTTAGCAGAAGAGATACCTTATTTCAACTAGTGGGGGTTCAGCGTCTTCAGAAACGTGGTGAGTTTTGCAGAGAACAAGTATGCATGCTCAGAGGAAGAGACAGTCTTCCCTTTGCATTTTGTAATACGCAAACCATGTAAATCACTAATTCTGCTAGGTAAGCAAGGGCTCAGGGTCCTGATTTGTAGCACTGTTAGTGGGATATACAGCCTTTAAGCTCCAAGTCAAAAGTTCAAACGTAGTCCAGTATTGATGAAACGCAAGTTTTTCAATGATTTGCTAGTGCCAGCCCAGATGTGGCAAATGCCTCCACATAGTGCACGGCCAGTGTATTGCAGTCAGCTTCTCAACATAACTGCACATATGGTAAAGACACAAAGCTGAGTGAGGGAGCTGGTTTTGTACACCACTGTTGCCTGCCATAGCACTAAAGAACTTAATGTTCCAGTCCTACAAGAGAAAGGAAAAAACCAAACCAAAACTAAAAACACCCAAAGCTTTAAAGAATTCCAACAGCTCTCATGATTTGCTTCTGAAGACAGTTATCCAACTTCCTCAATACTATCTCTGAAATCCCCATGACTGAAAACAGGTGCTAGTTTAAATATTAAAAAGGACACTCTGGGTCCCACATCAAGCACCAAAACTATTTCAATATGAAATAAGACAATTCAGAAAGATGCCTGTGGTGTTAGCATTAGCTCAGTTAGAACATGCACGCAGAATAGCCATGAAACATACTGTTTCTACAGGCTTTTCTATTCGTGTGCCCAAAAACTGTTTAGGAGGAGAAGTGGTCTTAACACACTTTCACTGCCAACAGAAGTTTGCAAACCCACGACCGGAATTTTGCTTCTCAGGTCTGCCCCAGAAAGCCTATGGGAAGGCCCGTACAGAATGGTCCACTGGCTTTTTGCAGACCAACTATGTTCACCTTGTTATCAAAATTGAGCCCAATGGTATTAGAGTCACTTGACTCTGGAATGGAATAGAAGACCTTTTAAACCAAACATACAGCATACGATAGGCAAACGTTTTTCTATCAGACTACAAACTAATTGAAGAGCATTCACAGTTCTCTGTTACTCAAATTACACTTGGCAGAATTTAGGATCCAAGTAAAATACAAATGACAGCAGTTTCCAGCAATCCAGGATTGCTGTCCTTCAAGAACAAACAGACAAAAAAACTTCCACCCATTGAATCAACAACTCCTTTTCGTAACTCTTAAATTTTTACAGAGAGATATAAATCAGACCTGACCTTACTAATCTGGACTCTATTTGTAACAGGTTAAAACTGGCATTATTGTAAAGCTGACAGAGAACTTGGGTCATGGAAGTATACTTGCTATGGTCAATCCTTATTTTTAAGGTAATAGGTATGGAAAATAAATAAGCTTAATAATACTAATACAGTCTTTTAAAGGTTTTTTTTTAATTAAAAAAGTTTGTCTAACAAGATGAGTATTTACAAAACATTGAGCCTTTCAATTCTGTTATCAAAACCTGCTGAACACAGTACACATAAAACTTAAAGTAGAATATTATACAAATCTAAAATATAATAAGGTATCAATAAAATTCATGTGATTGACTTAATAAAAACTACACCATTTCCCAAATAGGAAAGATAAAACATGAACCAGCACAGCTTGAACTGAATATGCAGACTTCCAACAGATTCATTAGAGAGAGCCTCTGGGTAGTAATCTAACTGTCTAGTAATTGATGCTACATCAAACCCATGGCTCATCTGTTGAATGCAAACTGTACATACAAAATTTACAGATATTTTCAAAGGCTCATTCTTAGTCTTTGGAAAGATGTTATAATTAACTCAATACAATTGATGCAATCTCTCTGTCTAGGAGCGTTTCTCTATAAAGGCTTAACTTGTCTGCCCAAAAGACAAACAGAATTTCAATTCTTCTGTTGGACAAAAAGAATAGAAATTTTTAATAAGGCGGAACTCAAATTTTAAAAGGCCATTTTCTACTAGGCTACATACATTGAGTGTCCTTTCATATCACAGACAGAAAGAAAGGAAAAATCCAGATGACTCAAACTAGGATAGGGAGCAGGATATTGTAATGTCTTCAGAAATCCATGCATTTGCTTGCAGAGAATCTTTACTCAGTGCTTTCAGAGAAAGGCAACATGTACCTCATCTAGTGTCTGATATAAATAGGTAAGAAGACTGGCATGCATAGAGTTAGACAGCTTCATTATGCAAAAGAAAATGAAGCAGAAATCTGTACGTGGTTCTCTTTCCTTGTATACAGCATACCAGATTTCAGATCGGCTGATGTTTCACCTTGATCAATAACAGAAGGCCAGCTGAACACTTCATTTCACTGTGTTACTGGCAAAGCAACATTAACAGGCACTTGGCTAGGCTGTTGTGCTGGTGACCCATTATTGAGAGGTTGTTGTGGAACAGCAGCTGGTTCCATTTTGCTGATGTGTGTTATGAAGCGTAACCGAAGTTTCAAAGCTGGTCTTAAATTACATATTATTTTCTCAACCTGTTAAAAAAAAAAAAAAAAAAAAAAAAGACAGAAATGCGTTTGGTAAAAGAGGAGTATTTTGACATATGTCACTACTGTACACAAACATCACATTAGCACAATGAAAAAAGGAAAAAGATATAGTAAATAGAGGTATTTATGTAAATATTTTATTTACCATGTTAACTTTTGGACCTCTTCTGATAACTAACCTTAAAAACCCTGCCTGGTGTAACAGTTGTACACCAAAGCTTTGCAAAACAACTCACACAACTGACACTTTTAAAAGTGCATACTGTTATAAACTGAACTTAAATTGGGTGAATGATTTTTCACTGAACATGGATGTGTTCTTGCTTTTGTCACATGTCAAGTTATATTAATGGATCAGAAATCAAGTAAAAACTTAAAACATATAGATTGAAATGAGGAAAAATTATGAAACATCCAATAGCGTTATTTCTAGTGATTGCTTTAATAATAGTACTTAAAGCACCCTCAAGCTATATCTTAAATTTCAGACTACAGAAATTAATTTTGAAATCTGAGATACCTAGTGTACTGCATCTGAAGCTTTTAAATGTGTAGAAGTGCACCAACTTCCTAATTTGTATATAGAGACTAGTCAACTGTTAAGCATTTTGTTGTACTGCTACCTATGAAAATAATTCATAAAAAGATTAAATTGCTATATGAGAAGAAAGATAATTAAAGTATCAATATCTACTGTTTACTTACTTGGTCTTTAACACTGTCACCTGTAAACATATACTTCATATGATACAAGAAGTCACATATAGGATCCATGTAGTTCAGGTGTGAGCTGTACCGATCTGCATTCAGGAGCATTTCATAAAATGCCACTCCAATCTGCTTCCACAGACACAAAAAGCACCCCAAATGAAAACAGCTTTTAAAGTGCTTTAGAGTAGAAACACAGTTAAACAGTGTAATAAATGTATGTTTTATATACTAGTGTATATATATATACTTTTTAAGTATCTGTGACTCCTAACTATTTACTTTCTTGCAAGGACAAATAGGCAGGTCTAACTCATCCCATTATGCTTAACTAAATGATCCGATTTTCCCAAGTTAACTTCCAGTGAGCGCAATGATGGTATTTTGGTACATGCTACATAATTAGTGCTTAAACATCATTGACTGCAATATGGTTTGAGTAAGCGCCTACAAAATTTGCAAAAGTAGACCTTGGTAAATAACTAGGAAAAGTTTAGCACAAGATTTGAGTCTTCTAGAGAGAAGACATTACAGTTCACTGCATTCAGTTTGACCAATTCAGCCCTGAATCGGTCAGGCAGTTGGACTAGATGATCGTTGTGGGTCCCTTCCAACTGAAATAGTCTGTTCTATCTAGACTCCAGCAAGGTCTTCAGCAAGTGCATACAGTGCATTTTAATGGTTCAAGCATTCTCTACAAAGAGCTTACAACTACAATGTTTGAATATACTTACTAAGGAAGTGTTGTGTGCAAACATATGTAAGCCTATGACCATTTAAAAATGGCAACGTGAAACTTGAACTTTGTGCTTGGTCATTTAAGTCACATGATAGATGCTGCCTACTCTGAGGGTAGCAACTCCTTGCGATTTCCTCATGCTGAAAGCAACTCCTCGCAAAGAAAAAGGAGTGGTATGGGAATGTTAAGAAGCATAGAAAGAAGACAGCTTTTWAACTTTTCTTATATTTTGGTTCAATCCAGAGAATGCAGGCACAAAAAAAMCTTACTTCCTGATGGAGGAAGGAAGAAATAAGTCACAGCAATACTTACAAGCTATTTCTAGTATTATACAGGAATCTATAAAATGATACTGATCCATGCCTAAACAGTACTTTCTGTTCCTCTCCTTTTACTTAAGCATTGCTTTATGAAAAAAACTTTCTGGAGTGACTTTTATTGTTTTAAGACCAAAAAAAAAAAAAAAAGACAAAAAAGGACATGTTTATATAG
>JAYKAV010002607.1:454470-508970 GCA_035582835.1 Phoebastria nigripes | reverse complement strand
CGGACACACGACGACTTGCAGCACAGGAACCAAGGGGGACCTAAGAAGGTTAAGAGTGAAGTCCCCAGCACAGACATCGGTAACTGGGGATGAAAAACTAATCAGTAGTGGTGGTAGACCTGTATGTTATGTTGGTCAGACTCTAGAGGAAGACAAGATGCATACTTGACATATATATTTACCAACAGCACAGATATTTAAAGACTCAGGATTCCCAAGTTAAGCTCTTCTTTCTAGAAGGGTCTCTGCTACCTGCCATTTTTCAGCTCATCTGCCTACTGGCCAGCTCCATCTCTTTTCTCCTCCCCTACCCTTATCCACATTGATATGAATGTAAGAAACAGCTTGTGCTCCTCCATCCTCACAATTCCGCTCTTGCATACTTCCTTCCCCTGCATAGAGGCTTTTAAAACAGGCAGCAAGTCTGATGCATATTTTGCATGCAGTTTGAAAGCCAAAGAAAGCATGTATTGCTTGCTATTTTTGGGGTTGTATTTCCTTTGTTTTAAAAAAAAAACCAAAACGTGCTAGGTATTTTATCCTGAACGAAGCTGACAAGATTTCAATTAACTGCGTAGTTGAATACCAACTAAGCAATTCAGATCCTTGAAAATATTGTTTAATTTGTATAGAATTTAATTCTGAATGTTTATCAAAGATCTCTACCAGATTCTGCCTTGTAATATAATTGCAAAGTTAAAGTAATATATAAAGTAGACCAAGAGCTACACCTTACCTCTATCATGCATCGTGTCCTCTCCTGCTGGAACCGTTGTAGAAAAGGACCAACAAGGTGGTAAACGTAGAGTAACTGGAACTCTGTTTTCACTATGGGTATCAATACTTCTGTGAGGAACCTGTAGTATTTCAAGACACTTACTGGATGATTTTTTTTTTTTTTTTTTTTTTTCTTTCCCCTACCCCAAATTCTAGCCAAAACATCATATTCTCTCTCACAGATTTAGGCCTTCATTTGAGAAAATACAGTGTAGTTCTGCAAAATTAGTTATTTCAAATATTAGTTATTTCAGTGAAGCTCTAGAACGTTTCCAGGCATTATTACTGGACTAGAACAGGCAACAATTCTAAGCTCAGCAGAATGCTACACACAGTCAAAAAGCTGTCCTYGGACATTTTAACACTAGCCTTAAATCAAGGTTCAGGATTACTTGAGAGGAATACATCATACCACCTTCATTTTTGTCCAATATTTTAAGACTTAGTAAGTGAAGTCTGTTAGTCCTCACATTAACATGGCACTGGGGAAAGTCTAATCAACTTTTTAATGCAGTGGTATTTTTCACTTGCTTTAATGATTAAGTGGACCACTACCACATCCTTCAGTCAGCAAAGCATCTCAACTTGCAGCTAGAGGGTACTTGCTAGAATTAAGGATACATTTACTGATTACAGTTGATGCTTCAGGAATATGCTACAGTCAATGGTTTAAGAAAAACTGAAATTAATAAAAGCTTAAAAGCTAATCAAGATAAAAAAGGATCATTAAAGGCAGTCACACTCTAGACGAAAGCCCTGAAGCATACAGATAACAAGAGTTATGTCAGTGGAAGAGGGAGCTGCAAAAAAACCTTGTGATCTATCTGGTGAGTTTTGGAGCTCCCCTGTACATATTTGCTGGTATAAGTGCTACAGGTACAGCTTTGTTATCTACAATATGCATGAAATTTAAAAAAAAAATTAAATCATCAAATATCATTACACCTACTTAGGAATAAGAGAAAGCTGTCCAATGCTAGAATGATGCCAGACAGCATGTGCCAAAGCCAAAGTGTAGCTACAACTCATCTCAGAATAAGACTGGTGACATGCTGTGAAGTCAAACAGCTGGAATGGGTAACCAACCCACTCTGTCTCTGACGTCAAGCTGGGACTGTTGATAACGCTCACAATGCGATCATGGAGAACAATCCAGTACGGCTCCTGGAAAAAACAAAAAGTCAGAATTGCTTCTGAAAAGAACACTATCTAAGACAATGCTTCCTCATCTCTTTCTACTCTAATTGCATTTCTACAACGTTTTCAACTACATGGTAGTTTATAACCCTGTCTGACAAACATGAAAATTAAGAAGCATAATACAGAGAGCATCCATGTTAGTGGAAGTGGCACACTCGAGGGTGTGGCATTATCAAGACATACTTCATGAATTTAATTATTTAGCTAGCTAATATAAAGGTCTCCAAAAGAAGCAGAGCAGAGGCAAAAAGCCTTAATGAAAGGAGACTRAGAATTTTCTGAGTTTTCTGACTACAGGCACAAACAGACCAAAAATCCAAGATGGAAACAGGAAACAAAAAAGGTACAAAAGTCAAAGAATATAGATGAAGATGCAAGAAGACGGAACAGGAAGAATAATAAGAAGCATTATAAAAATAATAAGGATTAAATCCATGTTGGCTTTCTTCCAAGAAAAGGAACCATTTTATTGGGGAAGAGAAGTCACAAGGAAAGGATAACTGTTGCACATATAAGCAACAGGTAAGCAAGATCAAAATTATTCAGGCAGTCCTGGTCAGGTACCAAGAGTCATTATATTTGGAAGATCAAAGTTTCTACTTATACACAAACTCTAATACTGCATACATTTGCTTTTGCAGTTTTGGGCACATCTCATTTACATGGTTTAAAAGGATGTGCAAGTGCAAGCTTTAATAGAAAATTAGCCTTCCATCAGAACCCAGACCTTCTTATTTCATAGTTCCAGTTCTCAATTAATACTACAGTCGTGGCATTTAACATGTTTTTAAATAGGAGTGATTTACTTCTTTTCACCCTAGCCTCAAAACATAATAGAAAAACAGAAAACCTGATCAATTTTTCCATGCTGGACGAAGAGATGTTTCTCAAACATGCAAGCAGCCTTCTGAATAGCTCTCTGTGGAATCTACAGATGTTGGCTATCACATTGCAAACTGCAGAAGTTTTTACAACACACAATAGAAAGATGATAAACCTTACATGGAAGAAGAGGGGTTTTTTATTTTAAAATACAACATATTGACTCACTGGTAAGGCTGTGATAATTAGTCCAATCGCATTCATCCAAGCTGTGATATTCTCTCTTGGCACCAGGGGCTGACTAGAGACAGAGAAAAAGAAAACTGAAGCTCTGAAATTCACAATTGCAATTTGTGCTTCTGGTGCACCTAAAGACAAGCTATACTTATGCAAAGAACACTTCTCAAGTTGAGAGAACTATACGCATACAGGTATTTAGGAGATCCAACAGATGGTATAAATGCCATTGTGATGTTGCTTGCAAAACTTCGTTCAGGCATGATTTTGCGTTATTAGATTCAAAGGCTGTTATCACACTGTTCTTCCTACCGAATAGGCTTCAGTACTTAAGGGTTACTTGCCCCTTTATTGACTCCTTCCCTCCACGTGCCCCAAATAGAGCTAACAATAATACATTACAAAGCTGAATGAGGCTGAAAACAAATCCTTTCAGTTTGTCATTGCTCAAAGATGACATGTGAATCACTGCAAGAATACTAGGTCCTTTCTTTCACTTCAGTTCTTTTACCAGTGGCTGAGCAAGAAACAGAGCTATGGGTCAAACTTAATGCATCATGACAAAAGGCTAGCCTTGGCACACCACTCTGTTTCAAAGTACTTCTGATTTTACATTAGCATCAGGAGGATTCAGAGTCCTGCCGAATGCTTCCTGCCCCTTTCTTTATGTTCAAAGATGCTGTGATATTAACTGATGAAATGTCMTCCTCCCAGCACAGCTGAAAGGAGAACAGACTTTTTCCAGCCTCTGTGCCACTGAACCCACTGGACAAGTTCTTTGCCTGTGCGAGGTCCTCCCTCTGTCTTTTAAGGGGATCATGCTGAATCAACTGTTCCTGAAGCACACACAATCCACTACAGCACAGAAATCGAACACATGATTTTTCTGATTGATCCCTATAGCCTTGTTTGTCCTCCAAAAATACTTTATATATAAAACTTAAAGTATTTATACTTAATTAAAAATTTATAAAAACCTAAGAAAATCAGTATCACAGACTACCTTAGCAATTTCTAATTGTGTATTATATATTGCAGAAAACAGTTTCAGARAGCCAACATACCTCTTCAGCACAACATTCAGCAGTGCATTGCCCACATCCTTCCCTGGAACAGCCAGAGCCATGAGCTCAACACAGGTAACATGGAGAGCATGGGCAGCTGGGTTAGGAAACTCATTGAATCTCCAGTCACAATTCGGAAATGGACCGGGTGATTTGCCTGCCATAGGTGGCAATGAATTAAGGAAAAAAGCTGCCCCAACCCGGACTAGTGTAAGCAGCACACTGCTTAAAAATATATGTATATACCACACATATTAAGTTGAAATGAAATGAAAGAGAAGTTACTGAGAAGAAAAAAAAAAAAACACATTTCATAAAAATAAGACATATGGACAAAAGTATGAATATAAGGCAATGGTACTCAATCACTGAAGGACTGCATGAATACATAGCCATAAATATACCACACGAACAAGGTCATGGAGAGGATAAATTTCCTCGATTAAGAGGTGGAACAAAACAACACCAACCATCTCATTCACCATCTGCTTCCAAGACAAGAAGATGGAAATAACAAGAATTTGCCACCCTGCATAATCTGAAACCATTAATTTGCTTCAGTATAAGATCTTCTAGCAGACTTCTAGGGTGACAGTTTATGCAAAATGAGCACCTGCTTAGTCTCTGAAAACATTCTACTTTCCCAACCAAGACTAACTTATTTGAGCTACATATAGAAAAGATCTTCGAACACAGTTAACATTTGCATAAAAGCAGGGTTTTATATAATTTTAGCTTTCTTTAGAGAGATCTAATAAACTTCTTTCAAGTTACACATAAAAGAAGGGCAAGTTCGGGAAGAGGAGTGAAGGAAGACACATAACATCCAGAAAATTRGTCAATTCCTGTAAAACTGACCCAGAAAGAAGACGACGTCCAGGGAGATTCCACTAGCGCTATTCTCTACAACATAGCTGCAGGGGTTCACCAGCTATTTCCACAGAAATTTAAATCAGCTGTAGTGATAACTGTAAAAATTAATAAAAGGTAGCAATTAAGAAAATGTAGGTTTGCGTTAAAAATATAACTTCTAGTTTCTCACTCCTAAAAATCAGATTCTCAGCAGTTGCTAACAGCACATATACCGATCTTCAACTAGACACAGCTAGTTATGTGCCATCTTAAATGTGGCACTGCTTACAATATTTTATTCTCAGTAATACTGATAATGTCATTAGAAAAAAGTAATCTAATTTTCTACATTTTTTTAAAATACTCATGCTTTGTATCAAGCTGATTTTATGTGGCAATTAGAATTCAATTCAGAATGCATAAACATCAGTATTTGTATTTATAAGTGATGCATTAAACAGTGAAGTATTTATACAGCTGTACTGTACTTTGTTTTCACCATATCTTTCAAGATGTTTTTACTAAGGCAGCACAGTCCCTGTGTAGAATAATAAAAAACCGTACATTGAAGTAAACTAATATGAATTTAGACTGACATATGCAGCTAAATAAACACTCCAAGCTTTATTTCATATCTGAATAGATGGAAATTGAACTTTATAATTTTGATGAAACAAAGCTATAAGACATGGGCACAGCTTAATTAATGCAAACTTTAAGAAGGATATTGTCTACTAGTCTTCCAATGAGTTTGCAATAGTAAGTGTCATCAGGAATCCATGGATTATCTTCTCGGGCATTCATAGCACATTTGAGGTAAGTATCACTTAGACACCAGCCTAGTGGGCGATTATCTTTGAGAGAGCCAATGATGGCATGAACAAGTTTCCTCTTGAGGTTTGTGCGCTCTCTGAGATGCCTCTCATAATAATGAAGAGTGTTGTACAGGTAAGTCACTGGACGGTCTGCCAAGAAGAAAAGGAAAACAACAAAAACCAGAAATAACTTCTACCATCACTATTATGTTTATGGTGGCAAACATAAAATCAAAATCAAGAGCTCTACAAGACTAAGTTGTATGTATTTAAAAACAGTGCATATGGAATTTATTCACGTTCTTTATTTCACTATAGTCTACAACACTGATTTTCCTTTGTCTGGTACATATACTTTAATGTGTGTGCAGAAGGGTAGAAGTCGAGCAAAGAAAATCAGTATTACTAACAGTTCATATCTTAAATGATAATACTAATATATTTGTAAGTAAACAGTCTAAATAATCTCTTCGTATAAAAGGTATTAAATAGGAAGAATCCAGGTATGAAGTCACGGTAAAGAAAGAATATCGTAAATTGTCTGGGCATAACATAGCAATGACATCTATACAAAAACTTATTGTAAAAGTGTTAAAAAAATCAGGTTAAGTTATTTGAATCTTAAACAAGGATAGATGGAGGAACTGCTTTTTAGCTGTTTCAGTCTTGGTAACAGAAAGTTTGTTACGACACAGGTCCAAGTACTTACTACTAGAAGGGAGTGAAAAGGAAAGGTGTGAAGGAAGCATGAATTAGCAAGAGCTACCTGAATAACGGCAAGTTCACTGTTAGTAGGCTGAAATTCACTAAATAGGGATTGTACTTCTCTGTGGAAATGTACACAGGGTTTACAGAATAGGAAAGGATTAAAACACTGCTGTGCTAGTAGATGAAAATTATGAATGAAGGAGATTGAGGAGAATAGAATGATCTCAACAGGAATAGAAGTCTGTATTCACAAATAACTTACCATGGAATTTGTATAAACCTCCCAGATGATCCAATAAAGTTTCTAGTGATTTGGACACTGGAAGCAATTCCAGAAATCTATGGATTACAATGTCAAACACTGGYAGAAAGCGCAGGCATACATTTCCAAAATAAATTGGTAGGTATTGGGGCTGGATCTGAACTGGGGGATTGACTTGCTCTGCCAAGCCTTCAAAATACAGTTTTTCAGGATATTTCTGGAGGGAAAGAAATCCAGCAAAATCAAAAGCTCTTTCCTTAAAAGCAGTGCATTAAACATTCAGCATCTACATTGCTCTAAAAAGATAGTTCATAACCCTCACTATCACATATGAATGCAGAGAGATGATTTCACTGTAAAGCTTACTGAGGAAAATTCAACTCTGAATGAAATTATTTAGTTATTAGACTAGTAGATAACAACTTCTTCAGAAAAAACAAAACAAAACAAAGTTTCACCACCACTCAAAGTGGGCATAAGAGAACATTAAGCATCCCAAGGCAAAGCTGAAAGCAGCCAGTGCTCATGTGTCCCTTGTCAAGTATTTCAAGAGAAAGCCTAGGGGAAATCAGCACTACTGAAAGTTTCTGCATCACACACTGAATCAGAACACTAGAAATAATATGCATGTAGTAACTCCCTGGGAAAGAACTGGAGTGTATTCAAATACCAGATGAGTACAGCTGAAGCCTGAGCTTATAGCGTTTTACCTGTGACTGCAATTTCTATATGCCAGATTGGGTCTAGTAACTAGTGCCATGTCGGAGCCCTTCCCAGGCTAATATAATTTGCTTCCCTGCTACCCTTACACTTTTAGGCACTGTTAAGACACTGTACGGCTAAAGCAGAGGGCTAATACAGACCAAATAGCTTCTGGATCAGAACTAGATTGTATGTGTTTAGCTACATGAGAGTTTGCTTGTATCTATTTCATCTCAGTGTTGATTTATCTTTTGACAAAACACTCCATTGGTACATCCTTTTCTAGCCAGCAGAAGCCACTATGTTTACAGCAGCATTAAAATCTCAGCAATTCCCTTCCCTGACATATCAGGATATCATGTTCTTGCCACACAGGAGATGGAAGAAGCTTTAATAATTAGGAGAAAACTAGGTTTAACTATCATTATAGTCATAAAACACCAGAAGGAAATACCTTCTCCCTGATACACAAAAACTCTGTTCTAAATGAATTTTAGTAAAACCAAGATTTTAAAATGATTGGATTTAGATAAGCAAGAATGAATTTCCAACCAACTCTTCAGCTGCTTCTATCTTTGAATATCACGAATATAAAATTTTAACGTTGTTACATAAACATAGTGATTTTTTTTTTTTTTTTATACTAGCCCAAATAAATTACGACTTACTAAGTAACTCCAAAAATTGACAGAGCTGTCCTTTCATTTACAGGACAAAAGACTCTCTGGCTGATCTCAACTCCACAGAAAGTATTACAATAAAATAATTTTATACCTTGTGGTAACTCATATGCTTAGTATGCCAGTCATTCTGCAGCCAGTGCTCCGGAGAATTCTCCTTCACAAAATCACTCACTCTGTTTCTGAAATCATTAGGCTTCAGTAAGAGTAACTGAATTATGAAGTAACAGACTTGAGCTTCATTTCCTTCATGACTACGCATAGCCTTAAACAAAATGGATCAGAAAACATGGAATTACAGTTGATGCTGCTGTCTGCTTTATAACCCCTAAACATTGGCTAGCAAATCTAGCTGCACATTAGGTACATCTGCACACAAACTCACACTGAACATATGGTCCTTCAACTCTATTTTTCAAGTGAAGACACAGAACAGAGGCAGGTTCAATCACCTCCTGTAAAAAGTACCCATCACATCTTTTATTCCATAGGCAGAAAGTCTTACAAACTCCCCAGTGATAGCMCATTCTCCAAGAATTCTAGCTCTCTTTTAGCTGTCAGTTCTCTTATTGAAAATAATTAATGATAATGAAGTTAAGATTGCTTCAAACTTCTGGCCACTCTGACATGTTTGGACTTCAGTTTGAAAACCAAACTAAAATTCAAACAACCAGCTTTACATTAAGATGAGATTTTAAAATATAAGTAAAGGATAATTACTGAAGGAAAATATAATTCTCTCTCCAGGTTATCCTACAAAATTAAGCAGAACTCACCTAAAGACAGACAATGCCATTTCTCTCCTACTTTTCTGATGAAACAGGCTGAATTCTAAGCAAAGAAAGCATACTCTAATGGGTACAAGATTTTCCATTTGCTTCTGAATCATGGCATGCCATACCCCTTCTACCTTTTCAGGCTGCAGAAATAATTGCAAAGCTCTGAGGTCAGACACCCAAAGCACTAATAACAACATTTAATAATATCAGTTCAATGGTTGCCATTAAATAACCAAGAAAAGCTTCCCCTGAAGATTCAGAGAACTGTAAGACACTGAGTTTTATGTTGCTGACAGAAGTAATCTATTATTTTACTTGATTATTGGGTTAGCAAATAGTCACTATTTAAAACCAATGCATTTTTAAAAAGATTGCTCCTACAAAAGTGACTCAGAAAGCAGACTCTGCATGAAGAACTGGCATCTTATCTTCTAAGGCAATACTTACCAAACACAGAATCAACCTATCCAGTGTTACAATGTTGTATTTCCACACCATGTCATTGAGAATCTCAATACATTTATTGAGCTGCTGGCCTCCTGCAGAGGTAGAGAATTCATACACCAAGAAATCTGCAAATGTCCTGACATGTGCCACCAGAGCTCTGGCCCCAATTCTTTCTAACACTCTAGCAGGGAAGAAGAAAAGGGAAGGGAAAAAAAAAAATGCAACAAGCAATTGTTACTGTTCTTAATACATTTTAAACTGGTCTATTTTATAAGAATTAGTGGGTTTTAATACAATTGTCTTAATAAAAAAGACAAAAACTCTCCCTTTATTAAATGAACTGAAGAAAACCCTAAAGCAAAGCAAAAAAAACCTTAGAGCAACAGAATTCCAAAGTCTGTGTACTAATCAGAAGAAATGCTTCAAGTTCACCAATTCTTATGTATAGTATTCTGCCCAGAACCCATGCTTGTCATGCATTTTTAGTTATACACCTCTTAGGACAATCTTCTGCAACTCAACTTTATTTTCCTGCAGTATGTGTTTTAATATAACCATAGAATTAAAATACTGGTATTTCCTCATTGCACAGATGAGTAACACATGCTATCATTAATTGTTTCAACAAACATAACAAGAACTGAAAAGAAAGAATCTATTGTTCACGGCTGGAGCTGATGCTGTTACTACTGAGAACAAGTAAAAAAATTGTAGGACTACTACTTCTGTAATAAATTTTCATCTTAATCCAACATTTGTTTTTTTAAAAAAAATATTTGGCCTTTATTCATGTATAAAGGCTAAGTAGATAAATGCTTTATATTTTCTGTTTACTATTTCAGATTGCCTGAAACACTGCCATTACAAATAAACCTTAATTCAAACACCTCACATCCTTGTCTCTTACCAGGAAGAATATGCATTGCAGACCACTGTGTGGTGTAACCAATCTCAAACACTGCACAATTATTATGATATGCTTGCTAATACCTAGCTCCACTCCTTTTTTCCATGCTCTGCATGCTCTGAATTAATAAAAAAAAGTACAAATCAAGCTGTTAATGCACAAGGCCTATGTCCTCAGGACTGAGAATGCTGCTGTAATAACTTTGAAATAGCACATCTTTTAAGCTCACCTGTAGCCAATTTGATTAATGTGATCGGTCTCTAACAACATCTTCCATAGGAGACAAAGGAAAAGTGGGGGTGAACCTTGCATAGAAAAGTGTGTGATTATATCATTCTCATTGGTCATAGACTTCCACTTTCGGTATTCTTCTTCCACGTTCTTCTTCAAGTTAAAACGGCTTTCCTGAGGTACGTTATTCTGCTTGAAGAATACCTGAAATAAAGTAGGCTTTGCTGTGACTGAGAGCCTAGAATAAAACATTTGAACAGGCAAACTTTCGCCTGACTTAGCACCTTATGAGTTCCTACTTCCTTGTACAATACAAACCTACTAGGTAGGGTTGTTGCTTCACTGTGACACCACAGTGACTGTTTTGTCACTAACAAAGCTACATGACAAATTGCCACAAGAAAAAAGGCTTCTCCAACTTTTTCTTTTATTTTGTTTTTTAATTTTTAAAAGATCTGATTTACCTTCCACCAGAAGTATCGGTTGGCCAAACTTGGCCTTAGAAAACTCCAGGAGAAGCTAATGCATTTCTGAAGAAATAGCAATGTTACAATCATGCTGCATTCTTTAGGGACTTGAGATTAATGTAGTCTGGACAGAGGAAGAATCTCACCAACTAGCAAAAGGCAAAGGATCTTGTTAAGAGAGTAAATTCTGTATTTCCAATTATAAAATCATGAGTTTGAAACTATTACCTGCAGAGGAGCTGGAAAACAGCTTAGTGTATGTGATGCCCAGTTATGTGGAGTAAAACTCATGATAGTCTGCAATATATCCTTGCACCAAGTTCCCTGAATTGAATCAGAGCCTGTGAAAAAGTCTAGAAAATGGATTAATGATATTAGAATTTCACACAAAAAACATATTTCTTATTGGTATTCCTTTTGTAGTCACATGCATCAAGGCTTTGCTAGTTCAATAGGGTTTCCTTTTTGGCCAACTTTTCCCATCCCCTTTCTTTGAATCTCATTTACTCTGTAGAACAAGCTGGATATTATCTTTTTTTTTTATGCTATTAACAATAACAGAATTATTTTTAGGTTTTGAGCTAGAAATAAGGCAATCATGATTTTAAGATTTTATATTTAATTTCCTGTAATGACAGTAAGACAAGCTTTTGCTGATTAACTGATTAGACTTAAAAAAAAAATCCTGAGGAAGATAATGATGATGAAATTGCCAGATGCCATTTTATATTGCTTTAAAAAGGCTGCTCAGCAGTACCTTTCCCAATTAAGCTCTAGAAATAAAACACAAGCCTCATCCCCCCAACCCCAGTGTTGATTTAACATTAAAGGTTGAGCAAAGGTTAAAAAAATAAAAAACCTAACACAAAGAAGCCCTTTCCCTTTAAAATCACCTTCACCAGTTTTTGTGAAATAGTGTTGTTCTAACTCTCCAGCGAGTCTCCAGACTAGAACCATAAAAAAGGAGATGGAGAAAACATCCCCCTCAAAGCTAACAAAAACCTGACCCATGTCATTGCACATTGTTAAAACATTAAAACACACAATAAAAGCTTCCCCCTCTCCCTTCCCCAAGAAAGCAAACCCAAAACACACACTACTTTTTCTTAAAGGTAAGCTATAGAGGGGGTGGCTTCCACATGAGCAACATACTTGCTGTGAACATTCCATGTTTTTTTTTTTAAATGGCATGTATCAGTAATCAATCCAAACACTTAAATTGAAAATAATGAAACTGAAAATAAGACAGTAAAAAACCTACTCACACTGTATCTCTGTATAAAAATAAACTTTCAAACAATGTCTGATTTCACTACTGCTTTAATAATAGCTTTTTGCCTAAAAACAAGTAGTTGGAAATTAAAATTATACTTTTTTCAAAACCAGAAGTGTATGGGATATGTTTTATGACTGTGTCATTTCCACRACATTCTATTAAACAGTACTTTAGAGAAATGGCTTGACTACAGCTTTCACTTAGATTATCTCACAGTACTGCTATTACCTGTCACATGTGTTGCCCTTGCTAGAGTTAAGATCAAAGCCCTGTTGAGTTCTTCTGATTCTGCTGAAAGAACTGTTTTGGGATCACTGAGGAATCGTGTAAACTGTGGTTGGACTTCTGAGCTCCCCAAAGCTGTGATTAGCCTCAGAGCAGTACTCTCAACACTGAAAGAAGGAAAACAGTCCTGTTAGCAAATAATGCTTACACTGCTGCTTCTAAGATTCCAAAAATACCTGTTTTTCCTCCATTTTCTGCTTCAAATAATACAAAAACATTTGTTTTGAAAGTGATGTTCTTAACTTTTTGGAAAAGTTTGGTTCTTCCACTGTTTAATAAACTTGTTATCAACTATTTAAGTACTTTATTTTCAAATAAAGCTCTCAAATGTTGATTTAGTGAAAATTCCAGGTGCAGAGCCCCTGAGAAAGAGCCTCAAGTCTCTCCAATTTAGAGACCCCCCCCTTTTGTTATCTTTTGAACGTCTTCATCTAAACAAGGATACACAGATAAATAAATATATGCAAAAACAGAATAAAAAGGTATGAATAATGCATGGCAAGTTTCAAAGCTAACTATCACCTTCAAGGAGACAGCACTAAACTGTCCTTATTAAAGAAATGAGGAAGTACTGCTTTTGATTAAAAGCACTTTATTTTCCAGTGCTCTAGTTGGAAGCGCTTTTCACAYCAGGTAGTTTGAAGTAATTTAAGAGGCTTTTATAACATTATGTCTTTGAAATGCCAAAGACGTAGGTTAGTTTACTCCAATCTAGTTGCATGCAGTGCTTATCAAAAGTGACTGATTAACATCCGTATTTCACAGACTAAGACCACAAAACAAGATTTAGGTGAATAAAAAGAGCAAGATTTTTGAATTTAAGGAGAAACTTGTCTTCACTTGTTCTCTTTATTCTTGACAAAGGATAAGCAACTGAGCAATTTGAATTTGGACTAACAAATTACTGTGTAATTAGACTTCCTTGATATGAAGTGATAAGAATGAGGTTGCTCTGTCTCCCTCACATACACCCACAAGAAGTATTCTACTCTAAGAGTGAATGGACACTCTTTTCCCCAACTTTTCTACAACAAACCCCAGGTTCTACATACAAACTGAATCTCATACTCTTCAACTTTTTTAACAGTAAGTTAAACTCAAAGCTTTTCCCTAAAATTAGCTGCATATCAACTCTAGAGCTTCTTTAACCAGCTTTTTCATCTCTCTTGTATCCAAATTAGCCATTGTTTTATGTGTGGTTTATGCTGACACACACCATACAATGGAAGTGACACTTTTTTCTCCACTCAGGTTCATGTACAGCCACCATAGCTTTGCCCCAACTCCTTTACAGCCGCAGGATGAATCCGATTATTTCTCTGATCTGACTGAAAATTAACTTCGCTAAAGAGTTAAGTGGAACCAGCTTAACTCTTGTAATGGAATTAAACATCCTCTGCAGGAGTAGCAAGCGCAGTCCCGCTGGCAGACAAGCCAATCGCTGTGACTACAAGTAGCAGGCATTGCCCTTTATCTCCAGTGCAAGCTCAACAGTTGCCTGACACTTCCTGACATGACGGTTCTGGTGCGCATTCCTGTGTTTTGACCTGTGACACTGCTGCCATGTCTGTGCAAGAAGCTGCCTCATGCAACTCTGCAGAGTACTACTGCTAACATCTAACTGTATTTCTGAAACATGACGTGCTGAGATACCACAAAACAATTTAGCCACAGAACTAAGACTGAGAAGTACTTATGTCCCATTTAAAATACAGTTCTCACACAGCTTTCAACATATGATGAAGGAGGAATCTGAGATTATGGTTAAACATAGTAACCATCACTCACCACAGATGAAGCTGGTTCTGATTAGTCTGTGGCACAGCAGCCAAGGAATGAAGATGGCTGAGCAGCTGGACCCTGTAATGAGGCTGGATGTGATGCATCCGATAGCTAAACATTTCTAGCAGAGTGTGCAAAATTCCCCATGCGTGAGATTTGAACACTGTTGGCAGGAGCTGACCTTATGAAAAAGAGTTTGTAAAGTAAGTTTTCTAAGTGATTACACTTTAAAATACAACTACAGAGTACACTGTGGATAGATAGTTATATTTAGCTGCAAGTCAGATATTCGATTTGAAAATTTTATTACCTCCAAGGAGTGCGTGTGCAAGCACTGTCTGAAGATGCTGTAAATGTGTACAGCTCAATAATCTTTTGAATGAACATATACAGCAGAGATGCAAATTATTTTAACAAGTGCAATTAAATATCATTTGCATCTAATTAAGTAACTTTGTTTACGATTTTCCATTTAGCATATTTTTGCACAACACAGCGTAATTAGGAAGGTCCCGACCATACAAGTGATGGCATAAAGGGACAGCAGCACACTCATCTAAAATTTACTGCAGCACTAGGATAACGATTACAATTTCTTTTATATTGAAATAGTTTATACATGTATTCAACATGCTGCATCATTAGATTTTCATTTTTACTATGGCCTCTAGTTGCCGTTAAAAGAAAATGCTACTGAACAAAAGGAAGGGGGGGTGGGAGGGAAAAAAGGTTTTCTTTCTTACTGATAAAGCCTTTGATGCCCAAGGACTCTATTTCCATATAAACCAACAGGCGACTATAGGTTTCCACAAGAGCAGGAGCCAAGGCCAGGCTAGATTTTGCATGAGCCAACTTAATTACCCTTGTAGCTATGCTATGAATCAGACTAGGAAAGAGAGAAAGTATTTTTCAATCAAAAACAAGGACTTGAAAGTTAAGAAATTTATTAAGTAAATCAGCAGATCTATACATGACATGTCCAAACACAGGAAAGCTTTCCTGATGATAATTAGTTCCAGGTTTTTAAAAAAAAAAAAAAGAAAAAAAAAGTAGCTGCATACTGTACCTCATTTTGGCATGAACTGTGAGTGAGTCCAAGAGGTTCATTGGCAATGGGGTAATAGACCCTGATGCCATGCAATTAGTYCCTGGAAGAGATATCCTCATGTTGCCATTTCCATAAATAGTCTCTACTAGTACACCCATTGGCAAAGTGAAACACTCTGAATTGGTTGAATAAGCATTGCACAACAAGGCAATCTTGTAGTCATTCATCTGTAAGCTTTTATTTCTTAAACTCTGTTGCAAAAACCTGCGTGCCAAAGAGATTAAACATTAAGTAGAAAGAAACAAGCAGATGAATACACATGCATTCCAGGATCACAGCCACAATAACCCCAGTCAAAAATCTATTGTAAAATAGTAGAAAAAACAAAATATTTATTAATTGCACCACATCAAAATGACTACATCTTATGCCACAGTTCCACTGTGTTACGATTTTCCTATATCAGAGAAATACCTCAGGAGAAAAATACACTTTGAAAACCACCTTTCCAGACAAAACTTAACCCAATGTACTSCTTATCCACACTTTCCAAACCACAGCATAATAAAACAAAATAGTCAATTTGCTTTCAGATTCTCCATCAGTAAAAAATATTTATTAATCTGAGATGTAACATATTATTTCCATTAGCTGTACGGTAACAGCATTTCACTTTTTATGAAATATTTTGACTTTGAGCTCCTTCTTAGTCCTGCTTCATTCCTTTGATAAACCTTATACAGCATCTCATCACACAATACGTTCTGAATACAGACTTGGAGCTTCCTATTCCATTATGTGTAGAGACAAATCAAAACATACAAAACCCCCAAAACTCACTCATGGTGAAGTTTAAGAGAATGAGGAATGGGAATCTGTAACTTGGAGTTGTCACTATGGGCCTTCCGATTCAGATGAATCCAAATACAGGTCATTGCAAAAGCGTGAGTTGACTGGGGTTTGTTAATATCAGGTACAGGAATACACTAAAGAAAGAACACACGAAYGTGACATATTGCATGTATTAATGCACAGAAAACCAACGTAGATAGCCAGCATTCACAAGGTCAAGTTTTTCTTTTTCTGACTTGTAACACCATAAGCAACATTTTTAGAGAACAGATTCTACCCTCATCTGTGTATGCAATTTTAAATCAAGAGCTCTGGAAGAGASCTGGAGTTCAGTAATTATTCTGAAAAAAACACCGAAACAAATAACCTAAGACCTCAGCAAATGGAAGTTCAAGCTTAGAATATACAAATTCAAGACATATATAGTTACAAAACATATACTTTTACTCTCAGCCTCCCACTTATAYATTATTCAGAAATCAGTTATGGTATGTGCTTCCATAGTAGGTAACTCAGTGGTTCACCAATATTTTCTGAAAAATGTAATTTGTCTAGCATCACCATTATATTTAAAGATTAATACACTTCCTATGAAAAGCAACAGACACACCCCAAAATTCAAAAGGTTTCAGCTACAGATGCAGGTCTATTACTGCATTGGAAAAGGCACTCTGGCTCTCTCCTTTTAGCCAATATCCACATTTCTTTCCCTTTGGTACAGTTACTACTGCACAAGCACCACTGACAGCGCAAGTGAGACAGCAGCAACACATAATCAAGGGGAGAGTAAGACAGATCCTCTTAAGAGCAACAGCCGTAGTTGAATCCTCAGAAATGCCCTAGTCCCACGAACACCTTGAACAAGTGTAACTCAGAGCTCATCAGCACAGTTAAAGTAAATAGTCCTGTCACTCTTCCCATATTTTGTGCTGACAAAAGCAATTGCAAGCTCATGAAACAAGTTGTAGTAAAGAATTTCTGTGAGTCAAAACTAACTTAAGATGGGGAAAATTGCTACGTATCAGTTTGGTACACCACACATTTGTGTTAACATATCTACTGACCCAAAATAGAAGGTAAGAGTGAGCAATCAGGACTTCACGCTGACAACGCTGTCATGGCGGAAGTTTAAGAACTTCCCCTAACTCCCCCTTCCTCAAGAACCTTCATTCTAGAGGAATGTACAAAGCATGACTAGGATTTTAGTTACTACCGCAGAATGAATTTTAAGTAACCATTAATACAAAACAAATTTAAAGTGTCTTGTTCAGTTCTTTGCACCTGAAAGTGTCTCTCAGTGTATTATTCTGTTACAGCCCAGATGTAACAATGAAATTCCACAACATTATTCCTTAGTAGTATCATCAATGCTTTAACAAACTCCTCAAAAGCTTAGTCAAACCAAAGTCAAGGAAGAGATGATTAACAGAAGTCTTTTTTGCCCCTAAAAACACTGCACAAATGCGGTTACTGGAAAAACATAGCTAGGAAATCCTGAAAATTTTCATTAAATTATGAAACATCTCTCTCCAACTATGCAGGACACTGCTTTAACAGTGACTCAAGAATGATAGTAATATTGACATATGAAGGTCTCAGGTTGAATTAAAAATAAAACTTCTAATTTCAGAGAGAAGACTTACTTCTTTCTCAGGATACAGGAGGTCAAAAAGCTTCATAACCGGGAGGAAGTCAGCCAGTGCATTCTTCTGGATGCTGCCAGAGATGAACTGGAGTAGCACCCACATCAGATGGTCTCTTCCTTTAATGAGACCACGGCCTGCCAACTGTCAAAAACACTCAGTAACAGACAAATACTGCACGCAGAAGAAAAATCACTGCAAAGATTCCTATAAAAGTAGAAGGGCAGACTAAAACAGTTCCAGCAAAGATTACTGGGAATTTTACAGCAGGACTTAAGCAGAAACGTACGTCGTGTTTTCAGAAAGATGGCAAACAGGTACATCAGTTGTAACACAGAAACAGACTCTGGGAGGGCCACAACAATTAATGGTAGGATTTAAAATGTATTTAGCTCTTGAGGATCACTGTTTTGAAAAATTAGCAACTCTTAAAATATTGGACTTAAATTGTCAGCCCTGTAGCCAAGTACAGTATTGCCATTGCTAGCAGCAGGCCACAGGTTTTATATTAACTCTATCTATAAAGAAGGTCTCTGAACCAGAACAACTTGGGCTCGCTTCATCTGGACTAGTCTGGATGGTTTTTTTTTTTGTTATTTAACTTCTTTATCTGTAACAGCAGTTCTCTAATAACCATTACTCTACTCTTAACTTCTACTCTTACCTAGTTTGCTTTAGTTTTAGATTAGATTTGTGCAATTGTGTTTTATAGCACCTATTGTTTCAATGGTTCATTAACAGTAATTAAAGGAATGCAACCCTGGTAAAACTAATTTCAGGGATATCAAAGAGAGCAGAGAACTAGAATCCATCACAAGGAAAACGTAACATACATAGTAAATTTTGATGTGACATGGAACTGTGGACAAATGAAGACGGAGCAATGTGTAGTGCATGTTAGAAATTGTATCTAAATAGCCACAAGCTAATCCTATAGTGAGGAGAAAGAACACCCCTTTTCTACCATCGACATCATATTTTCTCTCAGCAAAGAGCTCAGGATGTTGCTGACTTACTGTAACCCCTCCTCTCCTTTCTTATGGAGGACTGGCACCACTACCCTTAGAATTCAGAGAGGCACTGAGCACCAGAGAAAAGGGTAGATACTAGAAAGTCTATCAGTTTTAACGGAATTATTATTAGGAAGTAATAATAACTTTGGACTGTGATTGCCAGTATCACTATAATTGGACAAACTATCTTTGATTAGATTGTTTTGATTAGATTGATTAGACAACTATAAGTTCTTGCATCCATTTATATGGCATGTTTCTTTAGCTCACAAACTGAACAGGGCATTCGCTCTGTTTGAAGCTTGGTTGTAAATTTGATGTAACAGCACACTACTCAGGTCTTCTGAATTATGCCAGTTTATCTCCTTATTCTAGTTACTAGCACATTTTGAATCCAAATATAATGCAACATTCTGTAACTGAATACACTGGAAACAGACCTAGCTCACGCATAAGGTACTTCTTGCAGGGGTGAGTGACTTTTTTTTTTTTTTAAAACTTGTTTTGTTTTTAAAATCCCTCTAACCAAGTGGGAGCGATACAAACAATTTACCTTTTGATGGAGTGACAGGACCATATGAGGAAAACTTGCAAACTGAAAGAGCACAAAGAAAATGAGCTGGCTGGAGAGATGCTGCCACAGAAGCTGACTGGTTCCACCATCATCAAACTTCTCTTCAGTCTCAGACCGTTCCATGGCATACACCACAAGATCCACCAGCTGGTCCTCCAGCACAGGGCAGCGTTGCTTGTGCTGTAAGGCAGAGATCAGATACAGTATTCCAAAAGCCTTGCCATTAACTTCAGAACTTGTACAGTTGCAGTTACAGTACGGTATTTTGACAGAAGGCTGGGAAGCATGAAATGAAGTCTGAACTTAAGTTAAGGATAAGCCAGTGTATTAAAGCTGCACTATGTTACAGGTCACATGATTTTTACATTTTATCACGTATTACATAATTCCCTACTCAGCTCCAAAACACAGATCATCAATGCACAAACAACATCTGGGGGTTTTGTTTGTGTTTTTTAAGAAATTCATGCAGAATGTTATTTCTCTGATCTTGCATTCATGGAAAATAAAGTCCATTCTTTTAACACACTGGTGGAGGTTCTTTTGTTTGTTTTGGGGTTTTTTGTTGGTTTTTTGTTCTTTCTTCCCTCTTTTCTCCTTTAAAGTCCATTACAAAAGTAGGAATCACCATAAAGAAAAAGATATATCAATTATACCACCAAACCCAGAGGAAACATCCCAATACACAATATAGGTGTTCAATGACTATTCTCTTTTTCACTCTCATTTTGGGCTCACCTACAACTAGCAGCAGAATTAACACCTGGTTAATACCCCTATAATTAGGTGCTGTCCTATTGACACAGCACCACCTGGTACAAGACAAGATCAAAAAGATTTAAAAATTAATCTGATAAAAGTGGTATGTTCTACATATTGTGAATAGAACAGAAATTACATATCATAGCGATGAGCTCTTTAGATGTTAGATTTAGACTGCCACAATCTCCACAGTGAGCTATGCAAACACAGAAATMATTTAAAATACACACCTTCCCTGATGACTTTTAATAATGATCAAGTAAGGAATGCATTATATATTCAGATACATACGTTAGTACAGATGTATGTAAAGTAGACCCACTACCAGTGGTTTGGAACTCAGATTATAAATCTTCAATTTAAGGCCATCAAGTATAATGTCACATATCACAAGTTCTTTAGYGTAACAACCTTTTATTACCCTTCATTCATATAGTTATACTGGTACAAAGTACTATTACTAAGGACAAAAAGCTGAGTGGAATTTAACCTATTTCAGACAGTGCTAGCACTTCGGAAATAATCTAACTTGTGTTTGTTTCATTACAATCTCTATTCAGGAATGGTTTTTTTTTGGGTGTTGTGGGTTTTTTTGGGTGTTTTGGATTTTTTTGCTGTTGTTGTTTTGGTTTTTTTTTTGTTTTGTTTTGGTTTGGGGTTTTTTTGTTTGTTTTTTCGTTTTTGGTTTTTGGTTTTTTTTCTCTTCACCTGATGCCTGTAACATAATGCAGCCTTAAAGAAAACATTATTACTTCAATGATACAAAAGAAAAGGAACTGAGCTGCTCAAACACTAGTCATGAAAATGCAGTATCCCTTTCTAAAGGCAAAAAGGTGTATGTAAAAAAGTTTAAAAAGACCGCCCAAATACTCATAAAACATTTTAGGGATGCCTTAGATGAGTTCTTTGACTTACTAGCCAGGCAGCCTAAAAAACCCCTTTTAATTAATAAAGAAAGAAATAGTAAAAGGAAAGAGAGATGCTGAAAGGAGATGCTTGTTCTACCTTCATCGATGGTAGTCTTTTGCCGTGAAAAAAAAGAGATTCTCTCCAATTAAAAATAAAATGCAAGAATGGGAAAAGTTGACAAAATACAGTGAACAGCATCCCCTGTTGCATGCTCTTCACCAGCTCAAAAACTGCAGAAAGCTACAATTCTAGCTGTGCTTTCTTGAAGCATGCTTAACACAAACCTCTAACTAAAACAGAAAGCATTGATTACTGTTTCACCTTCTCTTCCAGTACGCAATGCCGTTATCACGGATCAACCACATTACAGKTTTACAGAGAGCAGTATTAACACCACCAGTTGAGAATACTTTGGGTTTTTTGCGGTTCATTTTTTCCCCCCTCCCAAAGCAACTAATTATGAAGCAGAGCAGGGTGCAACAGACAACACTACAGACTAGTTTATAATCCAGCATGCAAAACTACTACGTACAGGGCTTGAAATTTAATAGTTTGCTAAGCACTGGGTTAATGTCCAAAAGCCTAATCATGTTAGGCTATATTAATTTAGAATAAAGTTATTCAAAGAATACAACAGGAAAATATTACTGTTAAAAAGAAAGCCAGAATTTCCAGTAGGAATTTTCACTATTCTGAATAATTCCAAGATTGGGAAAAGTTTAGGAGCCAGGAAATTAAAAAAATAAATTCACTCTTTTATTCTGAAAATCATGCTTTTATTGCTTTAAAAACAATTTTCAGCAAGAAATATAGCAGTACTTCACATTCCATCTTCATTAATTTAATTTTCTGGCATTTTTTTTTTTCTGTATTTTCAGTAAATATTTTTGCACAAATTTTGTATCTATAGTTTCGGAGCACTCAGAAATAAAATATCATGCTGCATAAGAATTTGCAGGATTGGGGCCTTGTTTTATTAATTACTCATAACTGAAAGAACATCTCAGTATATACTGAGATGAATAAAAATATATGTGAGAGCTGGTTTTCCTCACAAATAAGTAGGAATTCATGTTTTGGTACGGCTTAAACAAAACAAAAACAAAAAACCAAACTAAACACTGTTTTGGAGTATATATGGAAAAGTATAGCATTCAAAACCACTATGTTTTTTTCCGAAAGAGAACATTATTCAAATTTTTGTAATTTGGTTATATAAATACATATTCTCCATTTTGCCCTGATAATAATATTTAAAGATCTGACAAATACATAATCTCACTGAAAACATTATTAAACCATAAAGAAATACAGGGGGGGGAAAAAGGCGCTACCATGACAACTTGATACTAAAATGTCCCTCGAGACCAGTCCTCTGATGGACTCGTGGTACTTTTCTCAGTGGATCAAAGCTTCAGTTGGGTTTGGGTTTTTTTTTTTTGGTTGGTTGGGTTTTTTTGGTGGGTTGGGGGGGGTGGGGAGCGGGTAGAGTTAAAAGTGTTCCCTAAAAGAAAAGCATTTTAAGAAGTCAGTAAGGCTAGCTTCAAGCTATTATAGTTTTCAAATATTTTAAGCAAACAACATTTAGTTCAAAAATACTTAATAAGTATCTACACTTAAGAAATGGATTCAGAAGACCAAACCTCAGAGCCCAAAATCCCTGCAAGAATAAATGGTGTCTCCAGAAGTCCAATTCAAAATGTGTAAGTTAAATGCCTGAAGTAGTTAATACAAGACAGAACTATAGCCCCCCTCTCACTTCCATTTTCCAAAATTGTATGCTACCAAGACACAAAACCTTAAAGCTTGTTGTTTATATTATGCCTGATTCTATTTCTACCAAGTTCAGTGGGCATTCTCAAGTTTTCCTCATTTAAAAATAAAGTTTCAACAAGGAAGTTGCACTCAAGTGTTCTCAACACACACTCTTACAATCAGAAATATATAAAAAATAATCACGCCCCTTAATTTAAGTACTTTGCCATGTTAACACTAATAACATTGGATAGTAAGTTCCCAGCATCAACCTACAATATTTTAAAAATAAAAGGGAAAGGAAAGTCAATTTTTGCATGTTGCATTATGTCATTCCTTTCACTTAATGATTCTGCTTACACAATGCATGGACAGACATGAAATAAACAACATCTTCCCCAAGCAWACTATCCTGGTTTGTAGCTAGGAGAGAATACAACTACACATTCACCTGAACAGAGTATGGCATAGATAATTTCCTACTCAAAGCTGCAGATCACCACTGCTGGTTTAAAAGGTGACCAGCCAAATATACTATTTAAAGAGCAAAATCATTAACACAATAACTGCTAATTAAAATTTTGTATAGCGTTATAGAAACAAGACACCTGAAAATTACCTCCTCTTTCAAATATTCCCCAACCCAGAGAAATCAAAGTTTAACAAAGTTTTTCATTGTTTAGAGGACTGCAATACAATCGTGACTGGAATTATGCAAGCAAAAATGGCATTTCGTTCTTCATGCAATTATATACATACAGAGAAGGTAAAGATATAAACCAAAATGTTCAAAGTGACTTCATGTCCTTAAGACATTACTAAAGCTTGATTTTAAGAATCAACTGTAGGATCCCTAAACCGAATCTTAATTTGGCATCAGTGTATTAAGACACTTTGAACTGTTAATCATTTTCCAAAAAACAGATTGTTACATACCTCAACACATTACTTAAAAGATAGTTAAGATAATTGGGAGTATCACCCCAGCTAACAGCAGAATATAAATTGACACAGAATCATAGAATCATTTAGGTTGGAAAAGACTCTTAAGGTCATCGAGTCCAACCATAAACCATGATAACATACATGATAAAATACAGTTTAAATCTCTACTTCCTATAGAACAGTTCAAACAGGTATACAAGAGAAGGTACTGTCCCACACAGAAGTACACAGTAGCAAAAAATAGAAATCCCCAGACTCCGACAGAAGGAACATTTTGAAGTCTGTATTATTACATCTGGACTTAAAGCCATATACTTGATAAATGTATTAGAAAACCTCATCCCACAACAAAACTCAGAATCCTGAAAGAAACATGTGAATCTACAAACATATCAAATTTTACCTTCATTTTTCTCTCTGCAAGGTTAACAGGACAGATGGATTTGTACTTTTTTTTTTTTTTCCTCACAACTCTGAGATGGTTTGAGTGAACAGCTTTCTACCATAGATCTGCTTAGTTAAGATTGAACCAGAAAATTTCATTGTTCATCTTCAAGAATATTTGAGAACTAGGACAAATTTGGCTGAACCATACCTAGTTTGTGATGCCAAAAGATTCAAATGAAGGCTCCAATCCTGCAACTGGATCTGTGTAAATAGTTGATAGGGCATACAAGCAGCTTCACATAAATAATTAATGATCATAAATAAATAATGATCATTGCTTTGAGGTGTTTCTGTATTTATTTTGAAACAAACTTGGCACTATTTGCATTTCTAAGTGTCTTCTATTATACTGACAATTCATTTATGCAGGTTAGTTGAGTTCTAATAATAAAATACAAAATTATCAGCCATTTTACTGAAAGCATCGATACAGTTACACAGCTTCTGAAAAGCATGCTACTATTTTTTGTCAAGTGGCTATATTAACAAATTCAACAATAACGAAGTTAATTTGTACCTAAAAGCAAGTAAAATTTTAATGTTTTCCACAGTTTTAAACAGAGCATATTAATGTTTAAATGGAACATTATTTCCTGTTCTATACCACTACACCACCCTACTCTATATTTATATTTTTAACTCACAAATTTTCAACAGCCCAAACATCTTTATGCTGATGTAATTGTAGTAGCACAGCTATAGTTCATGTTCTGTCAGCATTTCCTTTATAAGCTACGTTCTTCAAGTTTGTTCCTTGGCCATAAAATTCACGCCAGGTTGAAACTTTGTGTAGGAAATCCTATATTAGCAAACAAATTTTAAGAAGTATAGTTCAATATATTTCATTACTTCATTTAAATTTTCTTTGATTACTTTTAGAGGACAGTAAAGTAGGAGTTAAAAACCAGCATTTTTAACATCAATGTTTTTTTGACATAAAGGCACAGACCACCCATAGTTAGAAGAATAAAATGGGTTCAATATATTTTTTGTCTGGATCTTGTATTATTTACCAGCTACAAGATGCATAGAGGAATAGTTTGACTTATTAACTGAATGTAGACACAGAAATAGACACAGAATACGAATACTACTCATTTCAACACTAAACCTAGCAGCTCATTTTCCAAGGTTTAACATTTCAGCTGCCTTAAGTCTCAAATACAAAAGATTGCCGTATACAACACAGACTACTGTTTGTCAAGATGTAGGAATCTGCGTGTTCAAAAACATTGTCCTAATCCAGAAAGAGCACTGGTGTATTTCACTTACAATGGGAAATATACACAAGGTTTCAGGATCATGTAAATTTTATAGTCAAGTTACAAATCTGAAAAAAGTTTCTTAAATGGAAACACTGACACAACCTTCACTATAGTATTGCAAACAGCAACGCTATTTTATAAATCTTAAACAATGTTTTTTAAAGTAGGTGTGGAATTGATTACTGTAACAAGGGATCAACTGTAAATATAATACCCATAATTTCAAATTTCAAGCAGAAGTCCACTTGGTTGATTTGCTCAGGCATTTATTTATTTAAACAAGTAGTCAAATTTTAAGGAACTACTTTTCACATGGTATTCTGCACTACATTTCTTTCACCTAGCTTGGAGAATATTATAATTGCCTGTTGGGAAGTTTGTTACAGAGGCTTCCTAATGATAAGAAAATTCCACTAGTAAAGCTTTTTTTTTTGGGGGGGGGGCTTTTTTTTTTTTTTTTTTTTTNTTTTTTTTTTTTTTTTTTTTTAAACAATGATGTATTTACAGCTTTGTAATTTTACAGTCAAGTGCAGTGGATGTTTTTCCACCTGCATAAGGAAAGAAATTTTGAACTAAGAATCTCTCCTCATCTGAAAATTCCAGCAGACAAAGTAAAAGGTCTTGTGACTGGTACGGGAAATGGTAGCAGTCCATTCCAACCAAAATTTTAGGACCAAAGGACCACTGACTGTCAGCTTTATGCTACATCTCTCGTATCTCTAGAGATCTGTAGCGAGAATTTGCCCTTGACTAATGGTCCTGCCAATTTCAAGCCCTGACTGTACATGTATTCGCTAACTGGAATCAGTGGCTACAAAGCGGCCAGCGTATCGTTAGTCACAATACAACAGTAAGGTTGTGAACATACCTGAGCAATGTTCAAGGTCTAGAGCATTGGAGGATGGGCAGGACAAGACAGGACAGAACAAAAATAAAGGAAGAAAAAAAGAAAAGACAAAACAGTGACTATGAGGCCAGCCTCAAGGATCCCCAAGTCAGACTAAGCCCTCCCATGCTAAGGTATAAAAAGAAAAAATGTAAGAAAACAAGACCCAGCTTTTCACTATTCTAGTACTATAACATGCCAATATAACAGAGTACAACAATGCTTTAAAAAATAATGAACAATAATGATTTTTATTGTTTGAGCTAGCAGTCTCCTACTGTCTGTCAAAGGTGTACTTGAGGCTGGCCTTATAGGAAAAAAAAGCAATGCAAAAAAAAAATCATATTTTAAATCTCTACTTTTCAATTTAACATTCGTAAAGCAATATACAAATGATAGGAACAACAGTGTCCAATTAACCTAATATGATCTCATAAAAAAATAAAAATAAAAAAAATAAAAATAAAAAATTCACTCTCTGGACCTAAACTGTTTTGCTTAGTTAGCTATAGCAAAGAAAAGAGAAAAAGAATAGTGCAGATTCTATGCAGAATTAAATCACGTGTTACAGCATAGTACAGTACCTGCTTATTCAGACCTAGCATATTGCAGACCATATCCCTTGAATACGGTTGTTCCAGCACATATCTCAACAAAGCAGTCTGTGGCTCAAAGAGATCCTTAAAAAAAAAAAAGCAATCACATACAAACATATATTGCCTCAAGATTATGTTTAATACTGAGTTTACGTTTAACTGAGTTAAACAATGTAAGAATGAATATTTATGCAGGTATGTATTATATGGCACATCTTTTTGCTCTGATACCCAAAAGAAAGGAGGAAATAGTCACAGCTCTTAAGAAGTGACAGATTTTATGGGGACCAAGTAGAAGAACATTCTTCATCCAATAAAAGGATGGCACACTTTTTGAAACAGCCTTGAAATACTGGAAGATTGTCAAGAACTCAAAGGAAGCCAGGTAAGACAACTGAGGAAGCACATGACCAAGATCCATAAAAATCATGAGTAGCATGAAGAAAGGAGGTATGGAACAACYGCTCACTGTATCTTCCAACAGCTGAATCACTTTAAAGAAAAACGTTATCTGAAGCTAGGTTCAAAACTAACAGAAGGAGCTGATTCCTCATGCAACATGAAGTTGAAATGTGGAACTCCTTGTCAAAGGGATGTTGAGGATGCTAAAAGTTTACACAGGCTCAAGAGGAGACTGAACAAATATTTGGAAAGGAAAGGTTTACCAAATATATAGAAACCAAATCTGTCTCAGGAAACACCCAAAATTATAATGGCTGTAGAGTCTGAACACTATATATGTCATTAGATATACTATCTCTATATCCTTCCTTAGACACCTAGGATTCAGGGAGTGGGATGCTGAACAATGTGGATTTTTATCCTGATCCTTTACAGTTTTTAAATTCTTTCAGTACACCACCATTTCACACTCAGAGTTTTAAGTTTAAATAAGCTAACTTAAATATAAGTTTGAATTGTAAAATTATCTCTCCTATGGAATAACAAAGAGCACAGAAAAGAAGAAATTACCTTCCCATTCTCTTTCATCTCCCTACCGTTAAACTAATTTTCCAATCAATTCTCTGCTCTCACTTGCTCTCTCACACACACCCCCCCCCCACAAAGCACATTAAACATCTCATGTTCTTCAGCATCCTGGGCAGCAGTTATACCACGCACTACTTTAAAGGTCCTCCGCATATAGCTTGAAATCATTGAAATATGTAACACAGTGAAAGCATCTACGTCTTCAATGTTAGCCTAGTTGGAACAATTCAATATTCACAGTTGAAATTATTTTTTTCCCCCTAATGATATAAAAGCTTTGTATTTATTGAATATAACATGTTTAAGAACCTTAATAATGCATACCTTATCATATGGTAAGAGACCTTTCAAAGGAAAACGAAGGGTTGTAGGATCCAGCTTCCATGAGTTACACATGGCACCTGAGTTATTTACCACAGGGAGAAGACTACAGCGACCTACATGCAATGAAACATTATAAATTCTAAAACAGTGAAACTGGCCTATTGTTTAATCATTGTGATGCAAAAACTGGCCTCAGCCACTTTTATGCTCTCCTTTATTTTCCACTGTTTAAAGCTTTTTACCATAGGATTGCTTCAGGCTGATTTTATTTTTCTAACTAATTTTCAAGTAATAAAATATCTAAGGAGTAAAATCCCCATTTGTTCAGACTGGGTACCCCAAAAATAGAAGTATTTGCAAATATTAATCTAAAAGTGCCCTTTTAGGTTACCATAAGACTGTTCCATTGCCATTGCTTGACCTAGGGATTTAGTTTTGGTACACTGACTCTTTCCACAAAGAAAATTGTATTACTAACCTAAGTATATAACCTAGTCTTTCAATTTCCCTTCATTCATCTTGTAAGACAAACTGTGGGCAGGGTTCTGTTCATTAAACTAGTAAAATACAAGCATCCGTACTCCAATCACAGCCAGCGGAGATCTAGTCAATTCAGTCAGTGTAGGGCAATGTGATTCAGCTGATCACATATGAAGAGCTTTTGGTAGGGTAAATTTAGACTTGTTAATCAGTGTAGATTAGACACCTGGGATTTATTTCATTTACTTAAACATAGGTATCTGAACTGAGCTCCTAGCACACCTGTATATCTGCATCTAAATTTAGGTGCCTCAACTTTGACCTAAATCTCACTGTCAGTTCAAATTCCATGACTTCTATTATGGCCATATTACTAACAGATAAAACAAGAAGTAAATAAGTATTTCTTTCTCCCCTTCAACCGTATCTATACAGGTCATTTACACATACAAGACTTGTAAAAATTTGTGTGTGATCCCTGCAAGTCATATGCATAAAAGCTATGCCACACTTTCAATAGAAGAATAACTACACGCTTCTGAAACACAAAATGCTTTGGAGCATTACAGATGAATTTACATTCTTAATCTCTGCACTGAAGAAGCTCAGTTGCAATAAACCTTGCTCAGATCTAAGATATAATGCAGCTGTTATTAAGCTACTTAATTCTCAAAGCAAACAGGAGACATTTTTATCTTTTTGAAGAAAAATGCAACAGGCATTACAATTAAAACAGCCAAATCTTAATCTTCAGATTTCTAGCAATAAATGAAGGTGAGTTTTTCTTTCACACAAGAGGACAGCCAGTACTCATCTGAGCTAGGAAATGTTCACACAGAAGCCTGCAACAATAGGGATAAGGTTGAGCAGCTACAAAAGCTCCAATGGAAATGGAAGTCAGGAAACACTCCGTGACTAGCATACCAGTGGATCTGTATTAACTCAAAATCCTTGAGCATAGAAAAYCTACAGTTTTCTTAATATCTACTGTAGTTAGAAACTGTATGGCCATGTAACAAGTAGTACACTTGCACTACCAGCTTGTAGCAAAAAATTATTTGATCTCATCAATATGAATTTTCCCCTTCAAAGCAAAAACTGAAGAGAAGCAAGTCTGAGAACAAACTGACAAGAGTAAAGATACCACATGACACACAAGCTCTGAATCATTTTGCTTAGATGAATATATGCCCCAAAAGGTTATAAGAAACAAAATAGTTCAAAATAAATTAATTTACTTTTAAGTCATTCATGAAGTCATTCTCTTACCACAAATGGAATTTATTCTTGCTGTAGGTCTGAAGGTATCCACAAAATCCGATACTAAATTACCTAGTAACTGGGTGAGGAGAGGAGAAAAAAAGTAGAGTTAAGGGTTTAAGTTGCAGATACTGATAAGGAATTTAAGACTTAAAAACAGTTTATACATTTTAATAAAATATACAGGAATCTACTAAAATAACTAGCTTCCTACACATTTCGACAAGTCGGAAAAATCATTCAGAACCTAAAACTACAAAAGGAAAAATGTGACTTTATAAAGAAGGGGCAGGATGCACTCTTCTCAGTTTGCACTCGAATGAGAGTTTATATAATAACTGTTTCTCCTATACGTACTATATTATTTCAGTGCATACTATTTAGTAACAGATGATTTAAGACAAGCTTTAGAATTTCTGTTCATAACAAATCTCTGTTTGCCTCTGGATAACAATTCCACAAAGACAAAGGACCTAGATTAGTACACTCTGGACTAAATCTTGGCTCAAAAGAAGTCAGTAATAGTTTTCCCATTCAAGGGAGTCGGGATTTTATCCTTTTCCCAACACCTAGTTATTTTAACAGAATACAAAATTAAAAACTGGATCAACAGTACATTCTTTTTGGAAATAGTGACCATTTTCATTGCACCAAGCCGCAAATATTTTTGCATAACTGAATTTAAACAGAAAGAAAACACTGGTCAGCTATTTAAAGTGATTTTTCTTATCTTGAAGCCATAGAGAAAGCACAATCTGGCAGGTAAGCATGACCTGCATTTCCAAATGTATTCAACAAAACCATCTCAGTGCTTCAAGAGTTTCGAACATCAGGCCATAGGTCAAAACTACATCATCAATTTCATGCAAGAACACAGACAGCTGCTGCTGTAATCACATCAAGCCTGTATCTTAATTTACATGCCTAAACACAGAGCTTACTGCTGAACAGAAGATTTTAAATCTTCATTTAAACTTTATTTTAAAAAAATAAAAGTAATTTTGTTTTGTGTGGAACAAAACTCCAGATTACATGATTTGATATCATATCATTACCCAGTGGGGAAGTTTTCCTTCAGGATATAGTTTTCTGATTTCTGTAACTGCAAAGTAGGCAGGCAACAAACATGCATTTCTTTCCAAAATGTAGGCTACCACCTACAAATAAAAAAATACATCAGTGTAAAAGACTTYGGATAAGGTAAACAAAGGTGTCTACTCTGTCTACTAGTCTGATGCAGCCCATGAAAATAGATATAAGAATTAAAATACTTTTTCTTAAGTTGTATTCTGATAGTACATTAGTTTAAAACCTGTTTTTAATTGTACAAGTGTAAGTTAGACTGTTTAAGCCTAAGTAAAACTATGCCTCTATGTCTGCCTACAAACTATTAAAAACAATTACTATTTTTATCCATTAAGAAAAAAATGAAGAAATTAATCTCAATATTATATCTCATACATCTTACCTTAGGCAAGTCAAACATTGGGCCTGACTCTCCTGTTAGGGATTTTAGAGCTTATTTACAATATCCCCCAAAAGCTCTTTGTTTACTGTATAAAATGCAATTACAGAAAAGAATTAGAACACTAAGAGTAAGTCTTTGGTGTTGAACTATACCAACCCTCAAACAGAGCCATCCCAGCTATTAGAAACTCATTAATGACAAAAGAATGAGGCCTATCTTCCTCTATAGTGATAACATAACATTCAGATAGTTACCTCTCTTGCTGCTAAAAGCTGCTGTACAACAGCTGAGCTCACAGTGTTTGGAATTGTTAAGATTTTCTCTAGGATCACTTTCAACAGATCACGCACACCCTAAAAGAMAGCACACAAAATCAACGTTCCCAGATATTCTTTATTTCTGTCAGAAAGATTACACAATCAATACGGTCAGACAATATTTTGACAGACAAATTAGCTGTTTGTTGCTAAGTGTCAGAAGACAGACTGCTACTGAGAATGTGAACGCTAATGACATTAAACTCCTTACAGAACTTTTAAATCTTAGGATACCCCAGCCGAAAAAGTAACTGTTGAAATTTTGATGTGCATCCAGAGACATCCAACCTACAATGGCTTGTGCAGACTGACCAAAGTACAATGTTGTATTTTATGGTTTTTGCTCTAACACGCTCACCAACGCTGGTGAGGTGGTTCTCTGCAAGAGAGGCATGGTTTCCTACTCCTCCTGTTAGGGTTGTACCCTGCCAAAGACTCAGCTTTCAGGACCTTTTTCCTAGGTAGCAACAGGGGTCAGAGCAGATGCAAGAACTTCAGCTTTAATGCTTGATAGTATTACTTTTCCATGTGTACCACTTCTGCAACTGCATTAGGGTTATTTACCTTGTAACGGAAAGAGGCATGGAAGATGACTGTGTAACAGAAAAAAGAGTAAGAGGAGTTACATTGCCCATACAGAATTATCTATTAAGGTAAAGCTCAACTATGAAAAAGCATTAAAAGCGGTCTCACTGAATTATTTTTTTCTTTCATAATCAAAGCAGACTTTGAAACACTGGATGTCTCTGACATAAAATCATAAAAACAAAGCCAGAAAATAACGTGTCTTATCACGAAGAAAGGAATGGGGAGAAGATACCTTGTAGTCTACACCTCCAATAATCTTCCGGACCAATTTAAACGTTAATGCCCACAACTGTGTCCTTTCCCATTCAAGCGTATCGGAGTTTATCAGAGATTCACAAACCATCCTAGCAGGAGACAATGCAAGAATGAATGACAGATAATAAGCACGTGCTCTCCAGCAATAATTTTACAATGTCATCATAAAATACCCCCAATATTACAACTTCCACGTATCCTATTTATCGATTCATTCCGACATAGCTTACCTGGGTGGCAAAAGTCCAGTTTCTACTGCCATTGCTAAACAGTCATAAAGAAAAGAAATTCTTTTAGGACTATGCTGGCTATGAATGAATCTTACAATCCACTGGACGCATTGTTCATGGGATTCCTGAAAAAGCAGYAGAGGGGAGAAAGAATGTATTTACAGGTAGTGAAACAAACTGTAAAATTCATATTGTATCCTACCATAAAGAAATGAAACTAATAGAAGAACTACATTATAAATGATAGAAGTTGTCCAGTTGTCCAACATACAGTTTTCCCTACAAGTCTTTTGATCTTATTTTGAAGAAGTCCAGTTGTCCAACAGAAGTTGTCCAGTTGTCCAGTACTGGAAACACCTCCTAGCTGAAACACTGATTTCTATAGTCAACTTCGTTTTTCACATATAAGTTAGCACAGAATAGAATAAAATAGAACTGTTCTATATTATTATTTCCTTTTCACAGTCATAATCAAATTCAGCAAAAACAAAGATGACCAGGTCTCCAATTACAGAAGAGTGCCTAGAGGTATCTAACTTTTGGAAGGTAATTTTTGAACATAAACATCTATTTACTTTTTTTTCCCTACTTATTCACTTCTACCAGAAATCCTGTAACAAACTACCCCTTTTTGTTTATTTCTTTATTGTTATACTTCCATTTGCTTATCTTTATTTGCACTGCACACCAACCTCTGCTAAACAACTATATAATCTTATAAATGTCAAAACTAATCTTTTTTTCTTGCAAAGTCTTCCTATATTCTTTACTGCGCCATATCTGAAACCAGATTCTGAATGGCTGGACACAGACCTTATAGCTTAAGTGTTTGTCTACTAGACAAGGTTCACTATATTACAAAAGTATATAAAGTACACGTAAACAACAAATTAAATGTTAACCTGGGAAAGACTGCTCCAGAACTGTCTAAAAGCACCCAGACAGCTGATCAGTTTGGTTCTCTCATCTTCAGGAGTGTCCATAAACATACTAATGCAAATAAGAACATTAGTTATTAGCAGTACCCAATGAAAGAGCACAAGTAAAAAAATACATGTATACAGAAAGTCTTGCACAGATAAACTAGCATTACACTCACCCAGGAAAAGCTTCTTCAATTACTTCTGTTTTCTGTAAGAGAAAAACCCCGAGTGAGCTATTGTGAAAAGATTTTCTATGAGTATCACACCACCAGGATGAAGCACAAAAGAGTAACAGTCGTACTATTATGGGACTGTATCAGAGACAAATGTATTTCTTCTGCTACACTAGACTCTGTTTCAAAGTTGAGATTGCTTTGTTTTCATATAAACAACATACCTTGTGGATCCAGATTACGGCTCTTTGTTTTGTTTTGTTTTCTTCTAAACACCTAGAGATTAATTTACTTCCCAAAGTTGGAGAAAATGTTCGATTCTGTAATTGCAGCTCTTTTTTCACACTTTGAAAAAATTAGTGGTTTTGAATTCCATTAAGTTTTCGTCCCACTTATGTTCCATGACACTCAGTTACACAAATCAATTATATACAGTTACTTTCTCATCTGAGTTTAGATCCATTGCTTTTTAAATTCCATTGAATGATTATATGGTCTTGTACTAGGTGAAAGACTATATATGAATATCTAATTTACCTCCTCTAAAACATTCCTTTCTTTTTTTGTTTCCTTTTTTTTTTTTAAACTCCATTTTGCTCAAAGGCTTCTATACCATTATTCTAATACATAGCAAATACAGCAAAGAGGTTCTGGAAAATACTATCCTACAACTTTTTTTACCTTCTATAAGAATTTCATATTATACTCAGATGTGATCTATAACTGACCACTATGTATTTTCATTTTTATATTGTAAAAATAAGAGCATGTAATCACATAATCCTTCCAGTGATCCTTTTCAATCATACAGCCTAGAACTGCCTGTCACTGCTACTCATAGCTTTCTCAAGAAGCAAAAGAGATACCGATACTCATCTGTTCTGCATAGAAACTTAGGTAAGTTTCACTGCTGTCCACTAAGTCGGTAATAGCAGCAGTGAAAGTAACAACTTGCTATTTTCTCAGTTATGRCTTCAAAAATGCCACGAAATTTTGTAAGGGCTTTTTTGTTTTGTTTTGTTAATTTTAGGCAAATAACAGTGCTCACAAACAGGCAATGTGACAACATAATCAAATCACAATGCTAAGCATGTGAAAACATAATCTGAATGACAGTGCCAAAATGAGAAATCAATAGGGTATGGGCAATTAATATGCTACGAGCAACTTAACACCATTCAAAGAAAAGTACATCATGCATTTTATAACACAAACTTAAAACAGAAAGAAAAACCCAACCTTCCCTCTACTGAAATTCATCGTATGGACATAATTCTCAATTATACTTCTCTACAGGACCTACACATTCTTTCCAGTTCAGACAGTTCGACCAGCCTCTTCTGTCCAAAACATCAGTCAGGCTCCTGTTCAGGACCTTATCAACTACTGTCACCCCAGTGTTTCAGACCATGAAGTGCTCATATCTACCAAGAAGCTCATTCATTTGTGGTCTACAAAACAATGACTTAATGACCCAATGACTTGGGTTCACAAAGGGAAAGTCCCGGTTAACTAATTTGATATCCTTCTATAAGGTCACCAGCCTAGCGGATGAAGGGAAGGCAGTGGATGTAGTTTTTCTGGATTTTAGTATGGCTTTTGCGACTGTCCCTCACAGCACCCTTCTGGACAAGTTGTTGTTGGATAAGCAGGTTCACAGTGCGCTGGGTGAAGAACTGGCTGAAGAGCAGAGCTCAAAGTGTTGTAGTGAATGGGGCTACATCTGGCTGGTGACCGGTCACAAGTGGTGTTCCTGAGGGTTCAACTCTAGGGCCAGTTCTGTTCAATATATTTATCAACGATCTGGATGCAGGAAGTTGAATGCACCATTAGCAAGTTTGCTGATGATACCAAACTAGGAGGTGCTGTTGAGTCTCTTGAGGGATGAGAGGCCTTGCAGAGGGATCTAGATAGATTGGACCATTGGGCTATAATTAATGGGATGAAATTTAACATTCAAAATGCCAGATTCTGCACCTAGGATGGAGTAACGCACAAGTATCAATTGGAAGAGGAGTGGCTGGAGAGCAGCCCTGCAGAAAGGGATCTGGGGGTGCTAGTCGACAGCAGGCTCAATACGAGTCAGCAGTGTGCCCTGGCAGCCAAGAGGGCAAACCGCATCCTGGGGTGCATCAAACACAGTGTAACCAGCTGGTCAAAAAAGGTGATTATCCCGCTGTATTCAGCGTTGGTGCGGCCTCACCTTGAGTACTGTGTGCAGTTCTGGGCCCCACAATTTAAGAAGGATGTGAAGGTCCTTGAATGCATCCAGAGGAGGGCAACAGAGCCGGTGAAAGGGCTGGAAGGCATGTCCTGTGAGGCGCAGCTAAGGACTTTGGGCTTGTCTAGTTTGGAGAGAAGGAGGCTGAGGAGCAACCTCATTGCTCTCTACAGCTTCCTGAGGAGGGGAAGTGGAGAGGGAGGTGCTGATCTCTTCTCCCTGAGATCCAGTGCCAGGACGCATGGGAATGGTTCAAAGCTGCGCCAGGGGAGGTTCAGACTGGGCTTGATGAAGCACCGAGAGGGTGGTCAAACACTGGAACAGGCTTCCTAGAGAGGTGGTCGATGCCCACATGACATGCCTGTCAGTGTTTAAGAGGCATGTAGACAATGCCCTTAATAACATGCTTTTGCTTTTGGTCAGCCCTGAAGTGGTCAGGCAGTTGGACTAGATTTTCGCTGCAGGTTCCTTCCAACTGAAATAGTCTATTCTAATGATCTTCCAAACTATGCTTCATTTTGCAGGTACCACTGTGAGGGTGTATTTCCACGATTCGCTCACGCCATTCTGTTGGTTGAAGAAAAATGTCTCCTCAAGACACTCATCTTCTCATAGTCTCCTTCGAAACATCTCCTTAAACTGCTTATTCTACAGTAAACTTAGCACGCTATAAATCCGTTTTGGGTAAGCAATCTGCCTCCCCCTGTTTCATGCCCAGTCCTACTCTGCATCAGCTTCCTTACAAAAACTCAGCAGAGAGAGGATTTCTGCCCTGAGAAACCACCTCCCCTCCACTGATCTCCCGGGCGCACCTCGCCATGGCCCGCCGGTTGTAACAGCACGAACTACCGCCGAGGAGGACGGCGGGTTTCAACGCACAAAATGCGCCAGGAAAATAAAAAACCTCTTTCTCCCCTGTTTTATCTTCTTCAGGATGCTCCCCGCCACACAGCCCCGCGGGGGGGAGCACGGCGGGCCGCAGGGCCCCGGACGAGCCCCGGGCCCGGACCAGCCTGCCCGCAACGCTCCCCCCGCCCCCACGGCGACGCTCCGGGGACGGACTCACCACCACCTCCTCGAAAATGCTCTGTAACTGCGTCTCCATAGGCACCATGGGGATCGCCATAGTGCCGGGCCGGGCCCCCCAGCCGAGCGGCGGCCACCGGCGGGCCGTCTGTCAGGCAGAGACGGCGGCGCTGCGGCCCATCCCCCGACCGGAAGCTCCGTCTCTGATCCCGCCCCCCGGGAAGCGACTGCTCGGCCCGGCCGTTCCGGCGGCCGCAGAGTTCCGGGCGGCACTGCCCGCCTCTCCCTGCCCGGGCCGGGGTTCAGCGGCCGCGGGCTCTGCGTCTGCCCCTCTCCCCCTGCGTCTGCCCCTCTCCCCCTGCGTCTGCCCCTCTCCCCCTGCCCCTGCCCCTGCCCGCGACTGGCGGCCCGGGAGCGCTCCCTACGGGGGAAGAGAGCGGGAACGGAGGGCGAAGGGGGGAAAGCAGCTGCCATTTAAAATTTGGGAGTTGTTTTTTTTACGAAAATATTTGCTTAGGCTTCTTTGTTTTTTGAATAATCTGTTCTTAGAATAATTTGACAAAGTACATGCTCTGGTTCTTATAGTAAGGTTCTTATAGTAAAGGGCTTAATAATTTAAGTTCCTTAAATTACTATGGGACTATACTTTGCTGTAATTACTATAAAGTTAGAACTATTATTTCCCATAAAAAGTCATAAAGTTCAAATAAACTGAAAATGCATTTATCTGAAAACATCTGAGGATACATTATACTTGTGCAGTGGTTTTTAGATTAAAAATAAATGTAAAGTGCCAAATCAAGACTGTTCTAAAGTTTTGTGGCTCTCTGACGTTGACGCTGCATTTTCTGAGCTGCCTGTGGCTGTTTGGCCACATAGTTTCCTGGAATAGCACTGGACCTAAATTCAGGTAGTGCTGGTAACCAGATACAAACTTATGTCTACAGCAGAAAAATAAAGCTGATCATCCCAAATCCTAGCGGCTAGATGAAGGCCTCAGAGCAGCGAGAAATTAACATTTCTGGGCTTGGAGTTGAGGGGAAATAAGAGGGTGTACCCATAGGGGAAAGGCTCACGTGGAATTGGACAGAGGATTGTTTGTTGTAAAGGTAAACAGCTTTCGTGTAAACAGGCCTGGAAGAATAGATAACTTAAGCAATGAGAAATGTTATAAATAAATTTTAAAAGTACCCCAGGAAATTGTGATAAGAGGGGCACCAGGACTTGCACAGCTAGTGGAGATACGTGCTGTAGCCAACAGGCAGTAGTACACGTGATTGAAGTCAGCGCATTCTTGTCAGTAATGGGAAATACCTGGTTGGAAAACAAATAATGTGTACCTGTATATTATTTACCTACATATACATGCAATGAATCATCAGTGGAAAGAGACAGGATATAATTGAAGGTCYGTTTGTACTTGCTTGTGTTGCTCTTATAATTGGGTTGCCCTCAGTCCTAACACAAAGCTATTTATTCTGTAAGAAATGTTCACTGTGTGCTTATTTCAAGCGTAGTACAATCTGACATGCCCTTGGATGTCCCATCCATATCTAGTGTCAGTACTTGCCCACCCTGGGCAGACCAGCTCATATTTTATCAAAATGGTAACGCCCAGGATAGGTGTCTACTCCAATTCTATGCCAAGATCCTAATCCGTTCCCATAGTGACCCATAACGGGACTGGAAATGGAGCCCAAAAGAGGTTCTTTYACTCATCATTATGTCTTATCCTTATTTTGAGGACCAGTCTACTATTCTTACTTTTATCTGCTTTAGCGCTCTGTCACACTCACAGCCATTCCTAACTGTGCATTGGGCTCTAGATCTTGATCCAACTTTAATATGTACCATGCCACAATCTGTCCACAACTTGGTGCCTAATACAACTTCATGTTGATTTTAGGTCATTAACCAACATTCATTCTAAACTSTACTTACCATGCCAGCCCAAATCTAACTGGTTACCTTTATTAAACAGACTTGGTCTAACCTTAACTAGAGTCCTGGTCCACAACTTGGCCCAAATACTATACCCAATTTTGAGTTTTAAAACTGGACTGTGTGATAGCTTTGAACACAATGCTATTCAGAAATGTCTCTCCCTTATTCCCCAAGGTGCTTGTTAACATGTATATGGCAGAGATGTCCTGCCTGTGGTCTTCAAAACCGTCTTCCCATTTCTGGATGTGCTAGATGAACTGAGGACTGCAATTTGACTATAGGGGAATGGGTTTGTCTGTACCCTAGCCCTGCATTTGTATAGTGTGTCGGACTGTATGCAGAGCAGTCACTTAAATTTACGATTCAGTAACTGAGAACAGAAAGGACAATTGATAATTATTTCCTTCTTCCCTGTTGTTCTCTTTACTCTTAAGTATTGATCAYATGGATTGCTTTTTTTATGTGAGTTGTCTTTTAGTAGGGATGAAAAAAAGTATTTTTAAATGAGGCCCTTGATCTTTAAACAGAAAAGTCTGGGTTCTTGGTCAACGTTCAAGAAGTTCTATATTCTTATTTTATCATGAGAAATTTCATAGAAATTCATCATGTGGGCAGTAATGTTTGTGAGATTACACAAACCAGGACAGCTGACCCCAACCRACCAAAGGGATATTCCATACCATACGACATCGTGCTCAGCGATAAAACCTTGGGGGGAAAAAAGGAGGAAGGGGGGACAGTTGGAGTGATGGCGTTTGTCTTCCCAAGTAACCATTACGCATGATGGAGCCCTGCTTTCCTGGAGATGGCTGAACACCTGCCTGCCGATGGGAAGTAGTGAATGAATTCCTTGTTTTGCTTTGCTTGCGTGCACGGCTTTTGCTTTACCTATTAAACTGTCTTTATCTCAACCCCTGAGTTTTCTCACTTTTACTCTTCTGATTCTCTCCCCCATCCCACCGGGGGGGAGTGAGYGAGCAGCTGGGTGGGGCTGAGCTGCCTACCGGGGTTAACCCACAGCAGTGCTTCTTGGCACCCAGTGCGGAGCCAGAGGGGTTCGAGATAATGACATTTGATTGGAATGTGCTAGACCAGATTTATAGCTGTTACAGCTGTTTAGCTATTAATTGGCAGGCTCCTGTGCTTGCCACAGGACTTCCTTCCTTTGCTGTATATTAGAGTCCAGTGATTGTTCGTGRCTGCTATTTGCTGTACTGCTTATCATCTTACTTTGCTGTGCCTTGGAACATTTCAATAACAGCACTGGCCATGTGCCTGGGCTGGCATGTGGCCAGGGCATTGCTGCTGTTCCTGTACTGCTGTAGCAGGCATGCTGTAATTACAGTCTGAACTCCAGCTGAAGGGACTGTGACCTGTGAGTAACTCCATGCTGGAGCAGATACACCCCAAAGCGTCTGTGGCTGTGGATAGGTCCACAGTRGAGCAGGTACACCCCTGAATCATAGAATCATTTAGGTTGGAAAAGACCTCTAAGATCATCAAGTCCAACTGTTAACCTAGCACTGCCAAGTCCACCACTAAACCGTGTCCCTAAACACCACGTCTACACGTCTTTTAAATACCTCCAGGGATGGTGACTCAACCACTTCCCTGGGCAGCCTGTTCCAGTGCTTGACAACCCTTTCAGTGAARAAATTTTTCCTAAGGTCCAATCTAAACCTCCCCTGGCGCAACTTGAGGCCATTTCCTCTTGTCCTATTGATAGTYGCTTGGGAGAAGAGACCAACACCCACCTCACTACAACCTCCTTTCAGGTAGTTGTAGAGAGCGATAAGGTCTCCCCTCRGCCTCCTTTCCTCCAGACTAAACAGTCCCAGTTCCCTCAGCCGCTCCTCATAAGACTTGTGCTCTAGACCCTTCACCAGCTTCGTTGCCCTTYTCTGGACACGCTCCAGCAACTCAATGTCTTTCTTGTAGTGAGGGGCCCAAAACTGAACACAGTATTCTAGGTGCGGCCTCACCAGTGCCGAGTACAGGGGGATGATCACCTCCCTACTCCTGCTGGCCACACTATTTCTGATACAGGCCAGGATGCCATTGGCCTTCTTGGCCACCTGGGCACACTGTTGGCTCATATTCAGCYGGCTGTCGACCAACACCCCCAGGTCCTTTTCCGCCAGGCAGCTTTCCAGCCAAGGGAAGGGACTGCAGCCCATGGATAAGTCCATACCAGAGCATGGGCAAGTGGAGGAGTTCATTGCAATATTAAACCTTATAGCCTGGTTCAAAGGGACCAGGTGTGGAGACTGTAATGGATATAACTTTAAATTGTTGTAACCCGTTGTTTGAGTTGCATGTTATAGGAAGTACTATAGCAGAAACCACCTGAACAGAGGACAAGCCTCACAAGAAGCCCTGCAAGTGTGACCCAACCTGAATAGGTTTTGGCAGCCAATAACTCCACGCAACACACTGCCTCTCCTGTCCTGAGCAACCACCGTAACAGATGGAACCCAGGTCATGGAAGAAGAGAACTCAATGGACATTTTATGGACATTTTACAGGGGTGGCCCATAGACTAAGAGAATGATACCTGTTTATATATCAAAGRATGGGCGGGGGRGGAGGGAGGTGATRTATTGGATAATGTGGGACCTGAGCATGACACAAACGGTAAAGAATAAGGGGTAAAGATTGTATTGGTTTGGGCTGGGATGGAGTTAATTTTCCTCATACCAGCTCGTATAGCACTATGTTTTGGATTTGTTTTTATAATTATAAATACTATAAATTTATTTATTATAAATTACAGCTCATGCGGTGCTCAACTTCACAATCAGATCAACATTTTAATAGTTACACTTGCATAGCCCTAGCAGGATCTAAAGTTACATTTTTATAACAAGCAACCCTTCCATTAACCACCAAACTGAAAAACAAATAGATTTCAAACTGTACTTAAGCAAAATCTTTTTATTTTTTATTGAATTTGATTTGGCTGTATACCATTTGTTTTTAATGAGTACATCTATCACTACTGAAAAAAAATGTAACAAGCTGAAAGAAGTACGTGACAAAGATGGATTGAAACTAAACAGGAGGAATCCTCTGGTGCTAAATAAGGGAAGGGACCTGAAAATGTAGGCATGACACAGAGCAGGAGTTAAGAAACTGGTTACTTTCATATTGGTTTTGTTTAATATATTTAACACTTTCTTTGAAGATAACAAAAATACTCTGGATGACAAGCTTTTAACCAAATAAATAGTTGAGTACTTGAATTTGTGTCATTTTTGCATTTTATTGCTTAGCAATATATTACTCCTAATCTCCAGTTAAGAGTTTAGCTAATGCTGTCCTTATCTTGAAATGTGACAGACAGGTTCTCTGTACACAGATAATGCTTTTCAGCCTTTGACCTTTCTGAGTCATTTTCCTGCTTRCTTTGGCTTCCTGCAAACCTATCACTGATGCAAAAGCTAGGATCTCATAAAAAACCTATGAACAAAGTACGTACACACTTGAAGCAGGAGTAGCGTCTTAGTCACAGCTAACCCATCTGGGGAGGCTGAGGAACGCAGCATACGTGCAGCCGAGAGGCAGATCTTGGCAAAATGGAGCTTCAGGATGATATCATCAAGCATCKAAGAGAACATTTGGATGAGGTGTCTTTAAAACCAACAGAATATGTGAAGAAAAAAAACCTCCTGAAATACAAAGTCATCTGTGCTGTAAGTAGGTRCTGTTCTTCAGGGCTGCTAGTTTAACAATTCTCAAATTTGCATAATTTTTAGAAGTTTCGTTGTATTAATATAATCATTCAGGGTAGCTTGGTAATTGGTGCTTAAAGTTTTACAGCGTGAATGCACTAACTTCGCTGCCAGATTTGTAAAGCTCTTCTGGTATTTATCAAGCGAACTTGKTTTTTTTTTGGCAGTTAACTGCACTTTTTGTTTTACTACGATAACCTGACAGTTCTTTTGCACAGCAAAGACATTGCTTCAATGCTTCAATACTTTATTTTATACGTTTGTTTAAAACAGATATGTTTGTGGCCAAAGCAGCCGCAGTTCCTTTTTGCTTACTTTTCTATCTTTGGATTTGTCATTAACAAAACAGAACATGTAGGCAAGGTGTTGGTGAAAAAAMCTCAGGAAGCAAGGCATGGGAAAAGACTAATGAACCGTTTCGTACAGTCCCGCATCTCAAATACCATGTCAACTCTTTCCCTCTTCCCCAGGGCTTTAAGAGTCACGCAGCTGCCTTGTAAATAATTATGTGTAGGGTTTTTGTTACATTTTTTAAATCTTTTGTTGTAGCCAATACACAGTTTTAAGCTTCTGTTTGTGACCACAAAAGAAACAAACATTAAAAATATATTTATGTACATGTTTATGTTTGCACAAGCTCTTGCATCTGTAAATTGGACTTTAGAGAAAATGATAGGTACTGATTTTGGAAAGACTCAAAACTTAATTTTGAAAACAGCCCTATGAAAAAGAGGGTCAAGTTATGATACTCTTCAGCTCTGTGTCATCAGAACAATTCCACATAGTACAACTTCCTATTTAATGCTGCATTGCGCAAGGTTTGCATAAAATATGAGGGATATATTGGAAATTGAGAAAAAAAGAGAAGATAAAATGACAGATGTTTTTTCCTGAAGTCTTCAGTAAAAATAAATGAATCATGAGAAACAATGTGGGAAAAATGCCTAACTATGAAGGAAAGTAAATTATACTTTGAAGAGGTACTTGGAAGAGTAAAGTGAGAAATTTAAATATCCTAAAACATATTCATTCTTCCAAATGCACTAGTTTTCAAATGCCTGCCTATATGAAAAAACAAAATCTAAATATTGGAGGTGTAAACTGTTAATATTCTACATCATTTATCTACGTTTTTAATAAACTATATGCATGACGTACTTCCTTGGCAACTTTTTCCTGAGAGCTYAGGCAGAGAATTGCGTACTCACAAATAGTAGTCACACTGTCTAATAAGTCCTCCAGAGAACAGAGCATATGCATTAGGAACAACTTTTTTATGAATAAGTAGCCGTAGTCCTGAATTTAGACATAGAAGTTAGCTGTGGAAAGTCTGAGGATTTGAATAGGTGCTACAAATGTTATTTCACCTTAAGAATGAATGTCTCAAAATCAAGGGTCTTTGTGTAAATGCTATAATAAATGCAGCRTCTGTATACCTGCTGTGAGTTTTTGGTTTTTACTTCAGCTCTCTCATGGCTTGCAGCAGTGGGAACGTTTGCTGCTGCAATAGCGGTACTTTCAATTTAGTACCATCTATTTATTTCAATTACAAATGTGAGTTTTAATGAAAATGGAGGGTAAAACCATAGTGAACTTTAAGGCGAAGAGTGCATGCCCTGGTGATTGGGCTGATCTGTACTCAGGGAAAAAAGAGCTGTTAGGTTACCCTGGCAATGTTATCCTCCCTGCCCAGAAAGAGTGGCCGCTGTTCTAGCCCAAATGCACCCCCTGATGCTCAGTCCTTGCTGACTGGATGTAGGATTAAACTGCTGCCTTCACTCCTGTGGTCTCTCTTCAAGAGACTTCAGCATTTCTGCCACTTTGGGCAATCTTTCCAAACACGCTTATCCCATCTGYCTCTCTTACCCAGTTCTCTCACCAATTCCATTTCCATTCCTACTTTTGGGGTATTTGTCCTGTACAAAAACCAGTGAGTGAGCAGCAGGAGGAAAGTAAAGGTGGGATAGAGAAAGTGTGAAGGAAGTAACTTTGGCATTGCTGGTGTTTGGTGTTGCTTGGGAAAAAATCAGTGACATGAGGCTGGAAAGGGTGCGCAGCAAGGGAGAAACAGGGAATTCTTGAGCACGGTCGCAGGGAGCATAGCAGCAGGAGGAGAAAGTGTGGGGTCTGGAAGGAGCCCCTCTGACTCTATCTGTCCAAAGGAAGAGGTGTGTGCCGCACCAGACCCACAGTTAGGTCTCCTGGTTGTCCCTGTTAGAGGGCTAATTGGAGTGTGCCACACTCCTGACTTTCTGGCTTGCGTGCCTGGATCTTCCTGGTCCATGGGAAGGAATAACTTGCGCTTAGACTGTCCCGGCGTGGAGCTGCTCCATGGCCAAATTGTACACCCACGCCTGAGAACTGGGCAGCCCTCCCTGCTGCCACACTTCTGCCCAGCACCTGCAAGGCAGGACAGGCAGTAACGAAGAGCATAGGGTGTTTTTGTGAGCAGGGATGGGCAAAAAGTAACAGGATGGCATATGTGCACTTGGTTATATCCTACCCACACATACAGTTTTTCTCAGCTCCTTATAATTGCTGTAGTCTCAGTTAAGAGGCTCCATTACAGCAATACTGAGCATGAAAGTAAGCATCTTCTGTTTCTACTTTATTTTTAATCTTATTATTTGCTAGTGCCTGGTGGTTCCTGGAAATGGCAGGAGACAAAAGAAGGCTCTGAGGCAAAAATGGGAAGTAAACTGGGCTGGTTTATGGTGATTTTCTGTGATGTGCATTTTCTTTCCCATCATTGCCTTAGTGAAGAGGAAAGTGCATACACTATGAAACACTCTGATAGGGTTGTCGCTTTTCACTCTGCCTTTCAGCCAGCATACATCGCCATTCATCTTGATCTTGAGTGTCTGTTAAGCTGATAGAGGCTTCCTCAGCTCTTCACCCAATCTCCCAAATGTTATGCTGCTTTCTGTTATGGGGTTTCCTTGGGTTGCTTGTCTCTTTACAATTTCCTCTAACCTCACTAATGAGGTGACTTATTACGAGAAACTGGCATGTGGATGAAAATTTGACACTTGCAGCCTCAATCCAGCTGAGTCTCTTAAGAAATCCCATAGAGCATTTCAGGAAAATACGGAAGCTAAATAAAAGCAATTTCCTTCTGTTTACACAGATTAAGAATTTGCAAAACAGGTAAATATATTGATTACTTCCTACTGTCTTTTCCCCAGCAAAGACTTCCTCAATTACAACATGGGACTGGCCATAGGTTAAAAGTGCCGTATTAAGGCGTTGGCTTGTAAGCAGTTCACAAGTTTATCGTTCTTGTGCCTCACCTATCTTCAGGCTCAGAATGTCTCCAATTTTTTGATGAACAAGTTCAGAGAAATGATTAGTTCATAAGAAATCATACGTTCATAGAAATAATAATCACACAGTTAATTTCTAATAAACTTAACAGTTTATCACAACTGTGAACTTGAATTTTCCTGTGTCTGTGTGACAGGTTCTGCTGTGTGCTTTGGTGGTTGTATCCCTGGGACTAGGTTTAGGACTAGGACTGAACCGTGGAGACCAGGAGCAAGGTATGTTTATGATACTTTCAGCATAATTACCGCTGAAGCTAGATCTGGTAAAGGCCTTCAGCAGAGGCTCTTTTGTAGCGTAATGTAAATGTTCTGTGAAAACTTACCACCTGTGAAAAWAAAGTTCTTGCAGTTTTCAAGTTGGATTGTATGATAACTGTACACTCACAATCTATACTTGAAAAACCTATCCTAAACCACTGAGTGGCTTGCTTCTCTTTCCAGAAGTGTTAAACCTAGTTCACAACAGGTTTGGAAATTTTATTATAATAATACTTCTAGGAAATTTGAGATAGGAGTTATCTTATTACATATAATACCTTGCAATTATTTAAGCAATATGTTTTGTAGAAGAGATATCATTGGACCATCTTCGGGACTCACACTCTGGGCACATTTGGCATAGTTCAGGTGGCTAATGTTAAAACTGATTATGAATTTTCTCTGAAAACTTCAATTTCTGTAAAGTTATGGTAAAAAGGGGATAATGCTTTGATTTGGTGGAATGTTATTTTTTAGTTAGAAAAACAAAGTAGCATTTTGATGTCAGAAGGTCAAGCCAGATGAGAACAAACACACCATATAGTGAATTAAATAAAACACTTCCTTTAGAATCAAAACAATAGTAATCTTATACTGGAGGAGTTCAAGGAAGCACAGTCTCTTTCTCATTCCTAATCAACACATATTGAACTTGTTTACCTACTTATTCATCAAGGCTTAGCTCCTTCTGAGATCTTTCAATACTATGGGCCTAACAAATAGGATGAGATGGAACTGTAATTGCTTTTTGATGACATGTATGTTGTATTACAACTTTCTGTGTAAAATATGTAGATACCCACAGCTTTAGTCTTCACTGACATTTACCTGAGGAACTTGGTCATAGTTGTAGTAAGTGAAAGATGGCACTAAATCAGCATGTTAGCATTTTGGTGCCTCTGACTGCAGGTGTTACAGAGCAACCCTAAATAGGGACTGACTAACTTTATTTGCTGCTTTCATAACCAGACCTACCTGGGAAAGATGAATTAGCAACACACGGTATTACRCTGCGGAGTGGGAGGGGAAGCCTCAGCCCTGAGCGGCACGCACCTTTGTGCAGTTGCATTTGCTATGAGGGCAGTGGGAAAGAGTTGCTGTTCAGGAGCAAAGGGAGTCACGGTCGAGATGGGTGCTGGGGCTTGTGGTCTTGGGAGAAGTGGCCTGGGAGGGAGTCAGGAGGACCTGTCATTCTGTATGTTTAAAAATTAGAACAGTTTGCATTTGGTGATAGTACAATTGATTCTCTTTATATACTGAAGGCAAATTTCCTTATAGCTCCTGTAATTGTAGTGACTATTCCAAATAAAAGTTAATGAAATACTAAATTCCTGACCTCGCATAGTTATGTGAATATTGTAAAGAAATTAGAAGCATGGGTTGCAAATTATGAGGGGTATGAACAGGTCCATTACAGACAGAGGAAAAGGTTTATATTTTTTCTGACTTAGACTCACCATGGTATATACTATATCATTTTAAATCAGGTAGACCATCTGAACAATTCTGAGTTGTTCAAAAGCCAATGGATAGAGGAAAAATTAAATGAAATACTCTAAACTTCAGCCAAAAAAGCACAGACAAATTGTTTGCATATGTTTATGTACATTTGTGAAAAATCATAGCTCTTTCTTGACAGAATAGACTCCAGTCATAAAACACTTAACCCTCAATTACTTCTTTCCATCTCTACTTTTGACAGTTCCATTTATGCTCATTACATATATTGTTTGATATGCTAATTATTTGCAAAGCTTTCTTGCATTGAACAATAGGTGTTGATGTAAGCACTTAAAGCTCAAGGTACAACATGAGAACTTTCTACATGTGAAACAAGCTGGCTAGCTTGAAAAAAATCATTTTAGCTCTAYGTGGTTTCTACACAGTGGACATTAAAGCCCAAATTTTGTAGGCAGTGCACCCTGCAAAAGCATGAACCTTTTGGCAACTATAATAGAATTGCATCAGCATATCTGAGTAGTTATACCTATCCCTGTCTAACAGTGTGAGTGGACAAGAAAGCTGGAAATGTAGGTGCTCAGAGTGATTCAAACAGTATTTCTGCAGTACAGAGAATGTGGACACAAGGCTTGTCCTGGCCAGTGTGGAGCTGCGGGTGATGTTTGGAGATTTGGGGTTGTCCTCAGGTGTCCTCGGGAGAGCCAGAGCTCTCCCTTCTTTCTGCACGAAGGTGTCAGAGCTGTGGTGAGGAACTGCATGTCTCCATTTCCAACACCAGGCCCCTCATTTGGACCCTTTTCTTTCTTTCACTCAAAACAACCAAACCTGCAGATTTTTAAGGGATGTTGTAATGATTAAGTGGGAGAGGTATGGTCAGAGTCCCGAGTGTGCTAATGCCCAGCCCCCCCAAGGCTGCCCCCACCCTGCCCATGGCCCAGGATCCCATTTCAGCCCCCCGGGGCCATCAACCCCTGCCCCAGTGATGCCGCAGCAGGGCTGGTCTCCAGGTCCCCACAGCCCTGCCCTGCACGGCCATGGGTCCCACCGAGCCAGTCCCACTGTCCTGGTTTTGGCTGGGATAGAGTTAATTTTCTTCCTAGTGCTGTGTTGTGGATTTAGTATGAGAAGAATGTTGATAACACACTGATGTTTTTAGTTGTTGCTAAGTAGTCTGCTAGTCAAGGACTTTTTAGCTTCCCATGCTCTGCCAGGTGCACAAGAAGCTGGGAGGGAGCATAGCCAGGACAACTAGCCCAACTGGCCAACGGGGTATTCCATACCATGTGACGTCATGCTCAATATATAAAGAGGAGGCGTGGTCCAGGAAGTAGCGATCGCTACTTGCGTATCGCTCAGCGGGTGGTGAACAATTGCGTTCTGCATCACTCATTTTGTATATTCTATTGTTATTGTTATTATTATCATCATTATTTTCCCTTCCTTTTCTGTTTTATTAAACTGTCTTTATCTCAATCCACGAATTTTACCTTTTTTTGCCAATTCTCTGCCCCATCCCACTGTGGGGGGGCAGAGTGAGCGAGCGGCTGTGTGGTGTTTGGCTGCCTGCCGGGTTAAACCACAACACCCACCCACAGGCCAACAGCCTGGCCTTGGCCCATCCCTGTCCCCAGGGAGGTGCCCAATGCCTTGGGTGGGGCTGCCCTGGTGCCCCCCTGGCTGCCCTGCTCCTGGCTGGGGCGATGGGACAGGCCCTGGCTGCCAGGCCCTGGCTGCCAGGCCCTGCCCAGCCACCCCTGGGGAGCCTCCATGGCTCTGGGTGCCCGGCCCTGAGGGAGCCCCCGTCCCATGCAGCTCCCTGGCAGGTACATTAGGGAACGTCCAAAGTGGGAGTCGCTCTTCCTCTTGCATCCCGGACCCAGAAACGAGTAGGGGGGACGCCAGTTTCCCCCTCCTCATGCTGGGAGGGTGGAACACCCAGGCATTGCCTCCTGTGCCGCTGGTCCTGGGGAGACCTGCTGCAGAAACAGCCCTGCTACAGGCTCTGGGCAAGCACAGCCCAAACAGCCACCAGGACCTTCAACGTCCAGAGGACTTCCAACAGCTTTCGTTTCACCTTGCTGACCCTTGTGCTAGCGACCACATTGGAAAGTGACTCAGGAAACGGATTTGGGAAATTATTTAGCACATTTCTCCCCGCAGCCTGTGTCTGTGATCCATCTAACTGACCTGTCTGGGACAGGGTTATCTGAGCACTCAGGCTCCCTGCCTTCTCCTTACAGTCAGCTGCAGACACAAGTGCAATGAGCCGCATGGGAAAGAGGTGCCTGGCTGCCGGTGCGACAGCGGCTGCATGGAGCGTCGGGACTGCTGCTGGGACTACGAGGACACCTGCGTGGAGCCAAGTATGTTCCCTTACAGGCAATGCTCACTGGTTTCCATTTTATTTTGGGTTTGTTTTTTCACGTGATAGTAATAGGAAAAGGGTAAATTCTCGTATTTACGCAGATATACGGAAGTTATACCACATTCCCTCAGGGAGGGAAGGACGTGACAGTGTCGAGTTGCTGCTGCGCTCAGATGGCTAGAGGTCCATAACTTGGTGACCTGGCAGGACACGAAATCTTCCTGCGTCTTTCTCAAGTCAGATCCCTGTATTTTTGTCCCCTGTGGATAACCAAAGCATTTGCAGTGCATATTTCCAGGCCCAAATAAAGCTGTGGATGAGTGTGAGCGGAAATCGTAGGTTATCTTTGACGGGGGCCCTGAAACGATGCCGCTGTGCCAGCTCCTCTTGCCCTTTCAAAAATGAACGGGTGTTTCCCGGCCAGGTGCACTCTCAGCCTCATGCAGCGCTGGGTGGGGGCCTGGGGTCGGAGGAGTGCACTCGTCTTCCAGGGGACCGGCCTGGCTCTGCATCGAGACCAGACTCTGCTCCAGTTCCTCTCTCTGCTCTCCCAGCAGCTGCTCGGATGTTTCTTCATCCTTATTGCTTTTTCTGCCCGCTTCAGCCCTTACATCTCTTTTTTTGCTGTCTGCTGGGAATCACGTACAAGAGCAGGAAAAAGATCTCTCTCTTTCTCTTCTGTAGGAGAAATATGGGTTTGATTATTTTTTTTTAGATCTTCCTGGAAGGGTGGAAGGCATTGAACAGGGTGACTTTGGGGACACCTTTGTAAAATAAATTATTCTATGACTCTGTGTTACCATTCAATGGCCACAGAAATAGGCTTTATGTGTTAAATGAAATCTTGAGTTTTCCTTTCAGATAAAACTTCTAAAGCCACTCAAGCAGGATATGTAAATCATAGTTTAACAAAAACTCTTTTTTTTTTTTTTTTCTTTACCTGTTTGGGGGATTTCCACACAAAGGAGTTTGGAGTTTACATAAGATTCTGTGAATCGAAGCATAATCTTTTTCTTCCAATTTTCAGCCCGATCTTGGAGGTGCACTAATTTCCGTTGTGGTGAGACACAGATACCTGGAAGTTACTGTTCTTGTTCTGATGACTGCTTGCAGAAAAAAGACTGCTGTGTAAACTACAACAGCGTTTGCAAAGGTAAATCAAAAGTCAAAAAGATTTATATATATATTGTCCTGTGAAATAAATAGATGGGCAAACATGGCAAATATATAGGTAGATGCATTTGTTTCTCAAGATTAGAGTCTTACAGTGACATTTTGGAAGATGAAGATGTTTTGAGGTGAAGCTTTTTGTGTTTTTGACTGGGAAAAAGGTGGTTTCTGGAGAACAATGTGAATGTGTGTCATTCATAAGAAAGACAGAATGTTTTGAATATTGCAGCAGTATACCCAATGTGGGTTTTTTAGGTTGTTTTTTTTCTTTTTTTTTTTTCAAAAATAGATGGAGACATGGTTCCTGCTTCAAACTTCATGCAATCCATTCCAGTAACCATCCCTAATTTAAAATTTCCCATCCTTTTTATTAGAAATTAATTTTCAGATTGGGTTTCTTATGTTTTACTTATTTCTGAATATTTTTGTTCATGGCTGATTGTTTGATACAGACTCTGGCTAAACACATGAAGAATAGCACTGGTAAAATCGGATGACAGGAATGATACCTGAGGAGTATACCGGTAACATAAACCATGGTATCTGTTATCAGAATTCCTTTATATTGTGAGGTGGCAGAGATTTAAGGCAACTCCTGCAAAATTATATTTGTCACCTAAATGCGAATGAAAGCTAAAAGCAGTCCGGAGTTTGACTAGGTGCTAAATTGATTGAGCTGACCTAGTTAAGGTCACTGTACATCCCTGCCTTTGGCTGCTTACTGGAAGAGAAGCTTTCTGTGGTGAGCTGAGAACTTCAACAGCCACTGCTTCTTCTCTTTTCTTTATATTTTTTCCTTTCTTGGATGTTTTCCGTCTTTCTTCTTTTATTGACCTCCCTTATTTCTTCCAAAGAGATGGGCAAACATTATCATAAATGAATATAGCTGTGAAGCAGGTGGAGAATATTCAAAGGAGAACAGAAAGAATTACTTGAAATTTGGAAGCCATGGTCAACATGGAAAGATTGAAGGAGTTTGGGCTCTTTACAGAAAAAAAAGAAAAGGCTAAAGGGAGCCCTGGCAATCATCTCTAAATGTGTAAGTGGTATCTGCAAAAAAAGAAGGCAGTTATCCAGTGTGGACAGGATACAGTTTAAATGTTTTCCATTTAAAACCAGATAAAACTTAGGCTAAGCTTTCATAGTTATTTCTTCTCCATTTTGTTTGTTTGCTTGTCTGTGTAGTATATGTGGTTTGTTTTCAACTTACAATTGTAAGCATTAGCCCTTTCAGGGTTTGAGGGCCTAATAGGTTGCACTAAATGATTTCTAAAGGTATCTTTAGCCCTACATTTCTATAATTCTGTATTGAAGCAGAAAAAGTACCAGGAAGAGCTCCAAAAAGATCAACCAGGAAAATTCTTTTTTGTTTGTGTGGGGTTTTTAATGCTGACTCAGTATTTTCTTTTGTCCTTTTAGGTGAAATACCTTGGGTGGAAGAACCATGTGTATCCCTTGAAACTCCTCAGTGTCCAGCTGGGTAGGATAAAATAATTTTGTCTTCTTAGCAAATAAAATCATTGTGATGGTCAGAAATACTCCAGTGGCCTGAAGCAGGTCTTCATGAGGTTTTCATATTTACTGAGAATAAGGTTCCTGCCCTGAGGAATATTCTGTAGAAGCGGTTTGTGGCTAGTGATTTTTTTTCTAAAACCTTTCTCATTTTGTTGTGCATTCATTTATCATTTACAGTTTAGAGCAGAGTACAGGAGTTCAAATCCAGATTGAAAGTCAGTTTGCAAAGACCTGCAAAAATTGTTAGTTATCTCAAGGTTCATATACCACAAATTGTTCATAGTCCATTTTATGTTACCATATTGTATCTGTGATAATTGGGATAAATCGCCTTATGTAAGCTGTAATAATTGTTAGAATCTGTGATTGCAATTCTTTATCTAAGTAACAAGGGTTTTTTTACTTGAATTATCTGCGGGAAGAAAGGTGTGTTAAAAAGGAAGCTATGAAAGTCGTTTGTTTATCTACAAACGCTGGAACATGGTAATTCTGATGTCCACCTGTAGATATTTTGCTATTTGTGCAGTATTGCAGAATCATAGGTAGAGACTAGGCAGAAACACAGTTTAAAAAGTTGTTGTCAAAGAAAAATGAATTATTTCCTAGTTCAGTTATGGTATTTGTGATGTTATCCATTATTCTATCTATTTTACTGCCATTTTAGTTTAATTATAACAATAATGCCATTAGTATTGTGGCTTCTTCATGGGTTCCTGCATGTGCCTCCCAACATAGGTATAAAAATATACTTTTTAAGTTAACAAATAACTTGCTGAGTTAACACAGTTTCATAGGCTAAAGCTTGGAAACTAGTAGAGAAGGGCTTCTTTAAGTGCTGTAAACAGCATTGCTATATAAAGCTCCATTTAATTTCAGATTCAAATCAGGAAGCTGTTTTATATGAACTGGTTTTATACGAACTGTTGATGCCAGTGTACTTCTGTCTTTTGGAAAGACCACTGCGAATGAAAAACAAACTGGGACAGTGATTACTGCCTGATGTGAATATATAACCTTATTTTAATAGTTATCACTCAAAGTATTACTCCAAAAAATAGTTTGGAGTTGGTTATCATTAACTGCATTTTATCAATGATTTTCTCCCCCACTGTTTTCCAGGCTTATGTAGTGAACCATTCCTATGAATTACAAATAGAATCATAGAATCATAGAATAGTTCAGGTTGGAAGGGACCTTTAAGGGTCATCTAGTCCAAACCCCCTGTCATGGGCAGGGACATCTTCAACTAGATCAGGTTCCTCAGAGCCCCATCCAGCCTGACCTTGAATGTTTCCAGGGATGGGGCATCTACCACCTCTCTGGGCAACCTGTTCCAATGTTTCACCACCCTCAGCGTAAAAAATTTCTTCCTTATATCTAGTCTAAATCTACCCTCTTTTAGTTTGAAGCCATTCCCCCTTGTCCTGTTGCAACAGGCCCTGCTAAAAAGTTTGCTGCCATCTTTCTTATAAGCCCCCTTTAAGTACTGA